>JBBPCS010000393.1:3508472-3519949 GCA_037974645.1 Hollardia meadi
TCTGTCTGTCTGTCTGTCTGTCTGTCTGTCTGTCTGTCTGTCTGTCTGTCTGTCTGTCTGTCTGTCTGTCTGTGTGTCTGTCTTTTACACTTTTCTCATATTCTGCTGTGAGATTGCAGACGGATGAAACTTGCTCTTTATGATGCAATTTCTCTGAATGGAAAGCCGTGGCTGAAGCAATGTTATTGTGGTAATGCAGTCAACTCCCCAGCTGATGAGAAAGATTTACTGTAGTAGCAGAAAGTTATTTTGTGACTTGTTTTGTTCTGCCTCTCGGTGTTGTGGCCCTTCGTTCAACTCTGCTGGACCAATGCACCAGTTGTAAACTAGGCAAATAGTTTTTTGAACAGGTTGCATGTAGGAAGGAGAAACAGCAGTCTAGGTTTTAGGATGCCAGCTGAAGATTAATCCCAAACAAATGTTACCCCTATAGATCAACACACAAAAAGGACTTGCATGACTGTCTTTGATTTTAATTCAATAGCATTTTTCTGTCTACCCCTCCAGATGGAGGTGACCTTCAACCCAGCGGGCTCCTATGCTGTGGATCATCTAAAGCCTGACACCTTGTACCGTTTCTCGCTGGCAGCCCGTTCTGAGATTGGTTTAGGTGTCTACACCCAACCCATCGAGGCTCGCACCGCTCAGTCCAGTAAGTCCACCATTTTTCCCCCTTACGCTGTCTCTCTTGTGTGTCTTTTCTCCTCGTTGTCCACTAACCAGTGATTTTGTAGTGACAGTAGCCCATAGCCAGCTCAAGCAGGTTTAAGTTTAAGCAGGACAAAATTGTGTTTCATAGAGCTTAAATCAGACAGCCCTGGCAACTTGAATGTCAAGTCAATTTCAGCACAACATAAAATGCTGACAGTGCAGCCACCCCGGTCAGCCTCCCGCTTCTACCACCTCTCCTCTGTCACCAACACTAACCTGCCTGTCCATCTATCTGAGGGCAGGCCCTGTGTTCAGTGTCAAAGGTACGTGTCTGTGTGTCTTTTTCCCACATTTGTGAGCTGTGCTGTTATTATGCCTCATATCATTATGTGCTTTTACAGTGCCAGCACTCAAAATGTCACTCTGACTGCTGATGAGCTTCTTTTTTTTCTTTTGCTGTGGTGGCACCATGCTTGTACCACCTTACCCAGGAGAATTAATGTACAGTGCATTTGTGTCTTGCACACATTCTGTACAGAACTTTATTTAACAAAATTCACATGAATAAGTGTGCCTTTCGAATTTAATTCACTAGAGAGAAAGCCATATCACTCTGTTGGGGATTGTAGGAAGCACAGAAAACAGACTGATACTGATACCTGATACTGATCCTTAGATTTAGTTTGGATCATCTCTAGTGCAGTTTTTTTTTGTTTCTTATTTTGTTACAGAAATTATATTAGTAAATTTTAAATATATAACTGTTCAAATGCAACAAAAGAAATACCAAAGAATGTCGGCTGAGTGAGTAACAGGACAGGATCAATGTAGAAAAGAATACAACAGACTGAACAGAGATATCCATTATTGATATCCATTTTTTGAACAGACAAAATCACTTAAGAACATCTCTGACAACTGACAGTTGAGAAGACAAGTGTTCTTGTGCCTCCTGTCAGCAGGAGATACAGGGACACAGAAATTGGAGAACAGAATTTGGATTTCATGCAGCGAGAGGATGGTGTGCATGAAATCTGCGGCAGCCTTGGGAATGTTCTGTGGCAAATAGGCAGTGGGGAAGTGTGACATTTTCTAGTGTTGCACTTAAATGTTAAGTTGTTTTTTAAGATTCAGAGCAATGAACATAAGCTGAGCTGTGTTTATATATTTGTTTTTACTTTTTATATATGGTCAAACTCTACAACTCTGCTTCTCAGCTGAAGATTCATCTGTCTTTAAAAGTTGCACGCTACTTTACCTAAAACGGAATGGGCAATGGTCAAGATGATTGACAAACGATAGATTGATTTGCAATCATATTTTTCTCCAACACCAAAAAATTTGAAAACAGAATGGAAACAGATGAAAATCTTTTACAGTGATACATGATGAAGAGCTGGACTGCTGTTAGTGTTTTGTTTACACGGATAGACAAATAATTATGTTTTGGGTTTTAGCATTAGGAAGAATTAGATGGGGGTAGTTTATCTTCTTCATCTATATCTTTATCTATATGTTGAACCCACTCTTTGTCTTGCTCATTTCTGCCTCCGAGGCATATGTATCTCCTGTCGTGTTGTTCTCCCCTCATCCAATTAAACTTTGACCTAGCAGATTATTCAGTATCGCAATCTATTCTGCAAATCATAAGCATTGTTTTGATTGAGTCTGTCACCTTTGTGTAATACACATGGTGTTGTCAGGTCTTTATAGTTTTCTGTCCACTCTTTTGTGAACCAGGGACTAGATGAGACTCAATTCCCTTCTGTTGAGCCCTAATGTTTTGAAAAGGTGGAGTTCTGGAATTAGTTTATTGGATTCATATTTGAGCTTACTGTTCATTGCTCTGCTTATTGAAAAATAAATTTAATGGGCATGCTTTGTAAGAACACCCTGCACACCTTGAATTTTCTTTTTCTTATTTCATTTTATTCTCTTTTGAAGAGGCCTTTTTTGTGGAGTTGAATAAGTTTGTGATTGAGTTAGATGCATGTATTGTGTGAATGCTATTGTCTTTGTTTTCAGAGGTGTTGTTGTTCCTTATTTTATATATATAGTTTATTGGTTTTCTGTTTCACTCTGGACTTGAGAGTTTTCAATTTATGCTGCAGCTGTTGTAAATAATTTAATATTATTTTTTTCCGTAATCTCATTATTCCAGACTGCAGGTGAAGCTACAGATTACCAACTTTTTATACGCACATTTTAATGTATGTGCTATTTATGTTTCTGTACATTCTGGGATATGGCACAAGTGTTTTGTAATTCTAAAACAAAGCAATGTGAGGTGGACTGAATCTGGCATGTACTTATTATGTCTTGACCTTAATTTATAAAATCACTAATATCATGTTGGACCAGTAGATTTAATACCAAAACCATATTGCCAGAACATTGCCAGTTCAGTTCTATTCATTCAAATCTAAAAGATTATTGACAAGCAGCATGTTGATGCAGTATTTGTCCTTTCTGATAATCATAACAATTATGTTTTCCATTTTCTGGCTACAAACCAGATGTTGACAATAGCTGGAATGCTCATAACTATTATTGATTATGAAATTAAAGCTTTACCTTACCTTTGGACAGCCCAGTGTATCTCAGCTGCAGCTCTGCAGGGTCTGGCCAACACTGTTGTAAGGCTCAGAGCTCCTGCATCAATGTGCGAACACCAGTCAACACTGTCAGGCACTTGTTCACACTCTCGCACATCTATGGCCATTTCAGTGCCCCCTTCTGCATAGTGCGAGAGGCAGCTGAGAGGGTGGTTATGAACAAATTATGTCTTTATAAAAACATCACCTTGTAAAGTTCTGGCACATTTTTCATTCCATTGCCTCTCGCATAAATGTAGCCTAAAACAGTTCCAGCTGTTGCCTGGTAATGTAATTTTGCAGCCAATCTCTCAGTCCAGAGGTAGCATCTTATTTAGTATGGAAGCTTTTTGTGTTTAGTATAAATAATTAGAATGTTTTATTCAAACTTGTCATGTAATATTATTAAATGTATCACTTACACTATGAGTGCAAATGAGTTGTGAATCTCAACAGCTCAGTTACTCAGTGATGTCTAAAACATGTACTATAGATAGAATATCCATCGCAACCTTTGTCCACTATACCCATATCCAATGTCATATTAAACCCAGCTTTGTTTATTTGTAGGTACAATACAGGGGCATAAACATTGACATCATACATAAACAATATATTTTCACTGAAAAGACTAATACTACTTTCCACAGTTTTTATTTTTCCAGCTGAATTTGTAATGCTTGTCCCTGTTTGGGCTGTCCTTTTTAAAAAGTACATATGAAAATTATACAGTTTCATATATGTTGTTCAATTTCACCTCTTGAATATTACATTTTAATTATCATATTGACTGCTGCACAAAAAGCTTCCAGTTTTGCCATATGTTAGCTTGTGTTGTCGTTTATTTTTGTGTTTGCTTGATCCGTGCCCCCCTCCATGTGGTTGTGCTCCCCTCCCACCACAGCCCCATCAGCCCCCCCTCAGGAAGTACATCTGGTCAGCCTGAGCTCCACCAGCCTCAAGGTGAGTTGGGTGGCTCCGCCTGCCGCTAGCCGCCATGGCGCCATTGTGCGCTACACAGTCAGCTACCAGGCCATGGCTGGAGAGGACACGGAGCGGCATGAGGTGACAGGCATCGGCGCAGACGCCACTAGCTGTGTACTGGAGGGTCTGGAGAAGTGGACTGAGTATCAGGTGTGGGTGAGGGCACACACTGACGTGGGCCCGGGCCCTGAGAGTGCCCCAGTGAGGATGAGAACCAAAGAGGATGGTAGGTTGACACCTCTCCTTGACCAGAGTCTTCTCAAGCTCTTCACAGCTGTGTTGCTTGGAGCTACCTGTCACTATTTCTCTTCACTGTATTCAACTTCTTTCTCTGTGTCCTTTTGATCAATTTTGAGTTAATGAGGCATTTTTGTTATAGAGCGGGGACGACACCTTCTCTTTTTTCCTCCTTCCAGCTTGCTCTTTATAGATTTAACACTTTACATCTATGGCAGGTTAAGGCTCATCACCCCCAGGGCCTCTGCTCTGCACCACTTCCCTCTACTTTCACTGTTCAAATGCCTTCTTGTTTTCTGTCTTCTGTTCTGAGGAATAGAAGTGGAGCAGAATTCCCCCTCTCCGTTTCATCGCTCTCGCTTCTTTTTCACACTCGTTCCTCATTTTGTTTGCAGTCTGATAGAGAACGGCTGCCCCTAAGAGAGAGCCGTCTATAATTAATGTGTTTGAAGTTTGCTGCAACACAGCTAATTTCATACCGGAATTAAGGGCATTACAGACATCGCTAGACCACATGCTGTCCCTCATGGGGTGTTTTGGGGACACAGTAGACATCATCAGAGTAGTCTAAACTGAGTAGGGATGATTTTGATTCATGGCCAAATCTTGTATCACGTCCTTCTACAGAGCACCCCATTCTATAATGAACCCAGAAGTCAATATTTTGGCTCCTCATCACAAAGGAGGAAAATCACCAACTCAGCTTTTTTTGACCCCCCACCACCCCCCACCCCATTTTCTTTCTCTGTTCTTCTGGCTTACTCTTTCCCCTTATGCTTTCCCTCACCTGTTATTCCTGATTTCCAGTGCCGGGAGCACCCCCCAGGAAGCTGGAGGTTGAGGCCATAAACTCCACAGCAATCCGGGTTACCTGGAAGCCGCCCCTGCAGGGCAAGCAGCACGGCCAAATCCGAGGCTACCAGGTCATCTTCTCGCGGCTTGAAAACGGCGAACCGCGAGGCCAGCCTAACATCATGGACGTTGCTTTGCCAGAGGCACAGGTACTGGATGATGTCTTACTCATGTCCGTCTGTAGCTCTCTCATGTTCATTTCCCATTATTGTCATCCTACACCACACCTTTATTCCCTTCCATTCTCTGAGTTCACACTTCATTTCCCCCATATGAAGTGACACACATGGAATTTTCTTTCTGTCGACTGCAGCCCCCCCCCCGCCCCCTCTTTTTTTTCAATGTCCTCTACATACAACATTTGACTCTAAATTTGTACCCTGCTCCCCACAGCTTTGGATTTTGAATTAAATGATCCATTCTAATTCTACAGTAATAGCTATTAAATATTTTATATGTGTTAGATCAGGATAGGGATTAGTGGAATCAATGCACCTCTCTTTGCAGTTTAGCTGTAATACATATGCACTGCCTTGTTACTATGTTTAGAAATTACAGTTGATTTTTTTCTGATGCTGCCCTTTACACATTAATGCAGGCTGTTCCGAATTGCCCAAAGCTGTGTGACACCGTGAGAGGGATGAAAGATTGTAATCCTTAAGAGGGATTCAGATATTCATGAATATGTTGAAACCAAAAACCTCACTCACACTTTTTTCCTCTCTTTGGGATACAAGAGATCAGCTTAAGAGCCTCTTTCTGATTGTTTGCCAGGAGAAACCTTTGCGCAAACACGCATTCACTGGCACCCTCGATGGCCTCACACAGAAACATCTATTTTGAAGTAGCCGCAGGAACACAACAAAAGATCTGAAAAACCTTGCATGTGTCTCAGAGCAGAGTTTGCTGACAAATGATTTGCGGCAGTATTTAGGGGGACCAACAGGTTGCTAGTTCAGTTCTCAGACAGTACGCACTGCTGTGCCCTGGAGTGGAGTTATTAACCACCAGTTACTCTGGCAAACACCCTGCTGTCTTAAGTCTTATCATTTTAGAAGAGGCAGCACTGTCTAAGTCACCTTGAAATGATGTGTCAGGTGTGCTACGTCCCAAGTGACGCTAAGAAGAAGCTTATGGATTCCAGATCAACAGTGTCATCACTGATAAATACATAATGAGCCAGTGGCTCATAAGTGGCCCATCTCACATGGTACTATAGTACTTTCTAAGCATAAAATTAAGTTAATTTTGGCCAGATAGAGATGACAATGACAGTAAGTGAGGCTCTGGCTGATACTACCTGGCCAAATGGCCTATCCTAACTGCCAGACCAACACCTTTGTTATACAGCGGTAGTTTCTGGCAGCTACTGCTGACAGTACATTGTTATCTGACTGTGTACTTGAGTGCTTGACAGCCAGGACAGCATCGCTTGGTCTGGAAGAAAAGAAAAACATGGTGGCTTCTTGCCTTCCTGGAATTGTTTTCCTTATGTCGACATGTTAAGCGTGACTTTGTTTTGCGTTATGAAAACTGAACTGAACATGACCCTACTTGTTGTTCAAACAATACTCCCCGCCATGTCTCATCTGTGCCAGGTTCACACATTAAACACAAACTGCAGTTTGGCGCTCAGCATAACTCTCATGCTCCAGTTTGGTGTCCAGGACACCTCTCTGGCAGAAACCTGAATGTCCCCATCCTCCTCCTGTGTTTTGTTCTTTATTCCCTCCTTCAGACTACCTTCCCTTGCTCTTGTGTCCTTCTTTGGCACCCTTCCAGCCTGAGAAGCAGGTTGAGCAATTACCAGAGGCTTGCGTGCAGGTTGGTTACCCTTGATTGAGTCATCTCAACAGACTGTTTTCCATGAGACAGCGCTGAGTAGCCAACCTGCACGGACCTGCCCGGAACATCACTAAAGACCACACAGTCAGCCGATGCTGCCTTGTCCGTGTTCACCCAACTGGTTTTAGAACAATCCCTCCTTTTCTAACACATCTTTCCATTCCCGTACCCCAACAACAAGTGGAAAAAAAACAACTCAGATAACATGAGCAAACATGCACACTGCAGAGATCAACCTTGTAGTAGGCGTTCCAGCTGGCTGAAAAGAGTTCATGACTCATCCCAGGCTCATGCAAATCCCTCAACCGCACACCTGTAATTGATGATAAATAAAAGGAAAAAAACAATTTTCTTCTCTATTGGCACATCCCATGGTGTTTTTCGCAAGAATTTGCCTAATGTGTTGTGAAATCAGTTCCATATCCACCCTTTCACCTGCATTGGATGCAGAGTGAGCCTGCCAGGCGGAAAAAGAAAAATCCCAAATTTCCAAGGTTCTTACAACATAGCACAACTGCACCTTAGACTTTAATCATCATCTAAGCCGACTGATTGGATTGCAGATTCTGTCAAAATCGCTATCACCTCTGCCCTTGTCTTTATCTCTCTGTTTTTGGCTCCTCGTCGCCCTCTCTCAGGGTTCGCTGAAACACTGGGAGGAGAACCAGGAAAGCTTGCCTGTGCGTGGGCAGGCTAAGCGCCTCTTTTTCTTTTCAAGCAGGAGCCCACACAGCGCCCTCATTTCCCTGCTAAATTTAAACCAGAGGCCATGTTAACTGTGATGTTATCGACCCCTTTCCAACCATATTTCTACTGGGAAAGTGGCCTGAACTTGAGTGGGCAAGTCCACACCACATAGCCTGCTTCATCACTATGCACTCACATCAACCTCTAGGCTCATGTTTTTCATATACCCATCTATAAAAGTTGGAAGAAAATGGCGTAATTGAGTTTGAAGCCATTAGCCACTGTCTGCGCTTCTTTACATTTTCTGCACAAGTTTGCCTTCCTGCACAAGTTTGGCTTTATTCAGCACCACATTTCCAGGTTCATTTTGTTTGACCACTCATGCGTTTTTGTAGTGTGCGTGCGTTTGTGTGAGGGATTGAGTGAGGCGATGCTTCACTGCCTCTGCGGCCTTCACTGCCTCAGATTGGAGTTGAATGTGAAAGGGGGAAAAAAGAGGGAAAAGAAGCACCTCAGCCCGTTTCACTCCATCAATCATGACACCTCCTTCTCTTCCACATCACTCGGTCCCATTTTTATAGCCACACATCTCAGCCCATGTCATCACATTTGCATTCACCCGCCTGCAAATTATACCGCTCGGTTTCTACAAACGACGCTTATCAGCAATGATGTGTTTTCAGCTTGCGTTGGCATTCGAAATATAAATGAGGGATAATTTATAATTCTCCCATGGATTTAAGCAGAAAGCAAAAGCAGTTGCGATAGAAAAGGATTAAGCCCAAGATGAGATAGGAACTCTTGCGAACCTTAATGTGTTCAGTGCCTGTTGACATAGTGAGTGGAGTCGACGGTAAACAAATTAAGCAATTAGGCACGTCACAAAATGTTACTCATGGAGTTAAGTAGCAGCTGTTCTTAAATGCCCACTATGTCAGGGGAACATGAGGCAGCAGTTCTTAATGTGCCATGTGTGTCGACCAGTCGCAACTGGGACCATGCAGAGGCCTTGCTCATGCTTCAGTTACCTGGTTGGTGATAAAGATTCTTCCACAGGGAGGAGGGCGGAGACGTTCGGTCTTTTGTCTTTTCATATGCCAACAGTCAATGAGGATGATGAAAACAGTCTCTCCAATGCACAATGAATCAACAGAGTGTGAGACTCGCTCACTGTGTTTGTGAAAGTCTAGTGTTGCAGGATGGGAAAGTTGGGCAAGCAGGAAAGCATATAAGATTGATGAATGTTGTCTTTACGCCTACTGTGTAAGCTTCATGTTCTTCTTAAATTACAAAAAGACCTTTTCTTAACTACCTCTGATCGTATCTAGATGGCATCGAAAGCAGATTTGGTTTTAGTTATGAGATATACATCTGCATCAAGGGCTGAACAATTTGATAAAAATATCTAATTGCAATTTTGCTTACCAATAGTAAAATCCAGATGTATAAAGTGGTGGTGGTCTGCATAGTATTAAACAAAGCTTAGATATAGGTATTATTTCTACAAGAACAACTCTGATAAACTGTTGTTTCAGGCCTCCCAGGGTCCTTTTTAAACCGTTCAGCTGCAGAAAAGTCAACTCACAAATAAACTTAACTAATATTCCGTGGAAAATTTCCCTAATTTAATATTTGGAAAGATGTAGATTTTGTTGTTTTAACAACATTACTGAGTAATGTTCAAAAATAATTATAACATTTAAAAGTAGGATTTTATTTGATGATAACAGCTGCATAATTGTGCACTTATGGTAGTAAAGGCAAACAGCTGGTAAGTCTCATCTGACTGTGTTTTTATATTGGATTGATGGCCCTTAATGTTGTCTGCTGTTGAGCTAACATTAACTTCACAGACTGATGCGATTCGTTACTGTTTGATTTGTTCAACGTGTTAAGTAAATTCCATTCACCTCTATTAATAGTAATAGTAATAAATAATAATAATAATAATTGCTCTATTTATATAGCACAATTCATGCATAAAATGCAACATCAACTGCTTAACATAAAGGCAACAAAGCAGGATAAAACAGTTAAAAGGATAAAAGATAAAGCAGATAAATCAGCCATCAGGTAGACACGGAGAAAGGAAAGAATAAGTTAAAACAGGAGGGTAAAACAAAATAAAAACAACCATCAGGTAAGAAGAAAAACAATTCAGAAGAAAGCAATGTATTGTTATTGGGGCAGACAATGGAAATCTGAAATATGGATTTCTCAAATCTGGACAAATAAAATCCAAACTATCTACATGGAATGATACCAGTAGACTTAAGGGAGAAAACCTAATATTTAATAATAACTAAATATTTAATAAACTAATTTAATAAACGTAATATTTTTTTGTAATTTGGGTGAACCAAACCTTGAACTAGAACTCTTTATGGTTCCTTTGCCTCCTTCCCTTATCCCCTTCATTGCCTGCCAGTCTCCTGCATCTCTTGCCCTGATGTTCAAATGTAATCACTTGCAACCTCCACCCTCATCCACCTGGCTTCCTCAGCCTCACTTCATTCTGTGTTCCCCATTTTGTCTTACATCAGTGTCACTAGTGTCATCTCTCCTGCCCCTTGTCAGCCAGGTCACCCATCAGTGAGCTCCTCTGCAGCGACTCAACTGTGGAGCGAGTTGCTGGTAAACACCGGCAGTCGCGTTCTGCATCGATGGGGTTTGATGTCACAGGGCTAGCATAGCAGCACTGGTAATAGGATTTCACGCTCGGCACCGACGGAGCCTCGCGGCAAGAAATGGGCTTTCACTTCCCCCGGGAATCACTTGGCCAAGCACAGCGAGCAAGGAGAACATTTTGAAAACATATTGAAATATAATGAATAAAAGGCCCTCCCTCCTTTTCTGAAAGGGAAGAAGAAATGCTTCAGAGATTCTGCATCGTTTATGCTTTATATCCACAGCGGAATAGTTATCATGCTGAATAGAGGTGTTCTGTGATTAAGGAAAAGAGAGGTTTTTATTGGATTCATCGGCAAATGAGAAACAAGGCAGTGCATCATAAACAATAATGAATTTCACAACCATTGCTCAACTTGACGACACTTTTTTGTTTTATGCCACTCAACTTGTCTTCATTTATTCTTTTTTTCTCCACCTCTTCCATCACACTCCCTCCCTCTTGTGTTTTTTTTTTCCTTGTCTACTGCATGACTCTGTTGACACCTACATTCATCTGTCTTTGTGCGAAAAAAAGACGAGCGCTTTTTTCCCCTGCCTGTTGTGTTGTCTCTGACTCATTTCTCTCCTCGCCCTGTGTCCTGTGTCTTCTCTCCCATCAGTGGAATATTGAGGAGTCCACCGAGCATGTGAGTAACCCTCATGTGTGCTGCTGGGTTGTCTTGCAGGGCAGGCTCCTCTACCCTCTGCAATTTGGGGGTGTGTTTGTGGACTATGAGTTGTGTGTGTGTTTATTTCTGTGTGTGCCATGCCTGTAATCCACTCGGTATGAATTCTCATGAAAGATCATAACCCCATCAAATCCACAGCAGGAGATGTGTGTCCTGATTGCTAGTTTTTGTATTTATGTATTGTGTGTGTATGTGCGTGTGTGTGTGTGTGCGTGTGTGTGTGTGTGTGTGTGTGTGTGTGTGTGTGTGTGTGTGTGTGTGTGTGTGT
>JBBPCS010000393.1:3528427-3554141 GCA_037974645.1 Hollardia meadi
CATAAACCCCCCCCCCCCCCCCCCCCCCCTCCTCCTCCCCAGTAATCCACCACTCCTTCGCTCTGACAAGAGGAGGGAAGTTCGAAGGAGGCTATAGTGGGCAGGCATGATATACTTGACTTCAAAGGAGATGCTTAAAACCTATCGCTGCAGAACACTCTCACTGCACCTGCCAGACACACTAGGTTGGCTCAGTGATGCTCAAGATTTGTCTTCTTCTGTGTACTCCCCCTCCTTAAACTATGTAGCACCCTCCCACCTTCAAGCTTCAATCTTAATCGCTTGGATTAATCAGGCTGCACTCATAGGGTGAGTCAATCAGTGTGTTTACCTTCACTGCAGTGACCCGGATGTTCTGTAGCAACGTGATTTCTTAAAATTCATGCAAATGAGACAGAAACTCAGTTACGAGGGCTACATTAGTTTTTACTGCGCTGGCGATAGCTATGGTCAGAGGTACTATACAGTATATCTGTCTGTCCCATACCATATTTCAGGCACAAAGTCTATAAGTGAAGACAGTATGTTTCTCACAGTATATTATTGACTAAAATCATAAATGTCAAAATACTTCCCATGTCGCCAAAAAAACACTTTTATTAATTTTCTTCAAAGTCTTCACTCTATATTTTATATGAATATAGACAGGCCTGGATATAAACTGTAATGTGACTAGTGCACAGAGGCATTCAACCGTAAAGTGTTGCTTCTAGTTTTGACCATGTATGAGGTCAAACGGTTGTATAACAGGGTTTTTACATGAGATTTAGAAAGACAAGGTGTTACCGTGACAGGTATTAATAGAAATATCTTTACTCACTGTAGTGCATCCTTGTACCCAAAATAATTCTATCCAGTCACACGAACACTAAAACTGAAAAAGAAAAGAAAAAGAATCCACAGTTGAGCAGTACATTATTTTTTTTAACAAATCAGACGTGTGCTCATCGAAAGGAAAAAGGGTCTTTTTTTTTTACTACAGAGCCTGTCCTCTCACTGAACCGTCAATCCAAAACCCCTCTTCAGGCTACAACAGATGCCGTGTCATAAATTCACTCAAAATATGCTTTCCTTGGTTAAAAATACAGTAAGGGATAGGAAAGAAATCCTATAACTGACCTGCTGCCATAATAAACACAGGATTTACAGTAACAAGATTACTCCAGTGCATGTAAACACCTTGATTTTCTCATTTCTCCCAGTAACCTTGTTTCTTGTCTGCACCAAAACATGCAGAATTCTGAGGCGTTGACTACAGGTGGGCTGTCATTGATCGCCGCACAAATCCCCTAACCGCTCTCTTTGGGACGCTCAAATACCACTGCAGTGTTTGTTTTTGCCACACTCAACACAGTACTTGTGAACATTAATCACCAAACACAAAAGGGTGCGGAAGGTAAAGCGTGCAGCGAGATTGAGCAGTTGGCAGAAGCTGCCTCAAGCAGCATCTTCACTAGACCCAGGAGAATAAGACAACAAGTGCTGGAGTAAATGACTTGTGTCTTTACTACACTTCCTCACCTCCAACCAAACTCCCCCAGTGTAGATCAAACAGGACTGCTAGGGTTTAATAAGCCCTCGTATATCAATGGCCACAAGCTGCCAGCAGTGGTTGGAGGGAAGAGGGGAGGGAAGGAAGGCAAAGGGGAATGAGAGAGAGAAAGAAGAAGAGAGTGTGCCTTCATGTCTCCCCATCACCCAAGGCAGATAAACAACCCGGGGGAAGTGTGAAATGGGATGATAGATGCTGGGTGTGTATAAACAGTATCATTTAATGCGAGAAAAAAGTGAGGGAGGGAGGCGGCATGAAATATTGTGTGATGTGAGACAGAGAGGAGGATTGGTGTTGGAGAGCGGAAAAGAGGAAGGCAAAAAAAATGTGTATTGTGTCCTGTCCAGCCTGTGAAGCTTGAATGAGAGAAAATGAACTGGTGGAAGAGGGCGAGATTGTACTAATGTGTGCTTCTCTTTTGATAAGAGGAGAGGTGAGCTTGAGAGAAACCAAAATGGAGAGTGGTCAAATGTGTTCACCACGGTTTTCTGTTTTCAATTCTTTCCAGACATTTATTTCCTACTCACTTTCAACAAGAATTTATTTCATAGCACTAATTCTGTTGGTGCTCTGGGCTCAAATAACCCCTAACATGGAAGACTGGCTTCTTTAGAAATTTAAAAAAGCTTTGACAAAGAATATCAAGTATGAACACAAGATGGGGTTTTTTTTATAGCAGAGAGTATAAGCACATTCAAACCCAACTTTTCACCAACGGTGGCAGGAATACAGTCGATGGGATTGTCTCTTACGCTTATAGTGGCGTCTCCCTCTAGTGATGCCTCCAGATATCTTGGTGCTCGGCATTTTTAAACAGGGAAAGCTGCAGTTCTGGTGCTGAATGGAAAAGAGGGTATGTGAAAAATGGAGTGAAAGAAAAAAAAGTATGAAGGAGAAGGGTCATCATACAGGGTAGGCAAGACCCCGCAGCTACATTTCTGTTCCTCGTAGATAAAGGCACACTCACACATACTATCATCATTCCCTCTCACTTTTTGTAACTCTTTTTTGTACCTTTTTTGTATTCATATCTCTTTCTCTAGCCTGTCTTCTACCTCCCTCTCACTGTCTTTGCCTGTGTCATGCAACAATGAGAAGAGTGTGGGCTCCTCAGCCTCCCTGGGGAGCCATAGAAGAGCGGCAGATTCGTAATGGGTGTCTTTGCATGTTTGTTTGTTTGTGTGGCGCTCGCCCCTGCGGCTTATTTAAGTCACTTTTGGAGAGACATGGAAGCTAGCAAGGTCAGCGGCAAGTTGAAACAAAATGTGCATGTGCTGTGTGTAGCGGATTCTGCACTCAGGGGACGGCGGAGCAGAGGCTGATTGGGGAAGTTGTGTAGCCCACGGGCCAGATAGCAGACTTGATATACTGCTACTACCATAACACCTCTCTCTCTCTCTCTCTCTCTCTGTCTCTCTCTCTCTCTCTCTCTCTCTGTTGTTCTTTTACTCAGTCTCAGACAAACACAATCATATACACACGCACACAACTCTGACATAGACCAACACACATACTTGTGGAGGTTCAGAGGAGCTTGAGAATAGGCACACAAGCTCTTACACACATCTGTTTACAGTCTTTACACACAGCCACGTACCTTTTATCTCGCTCACTGTTAGACGCACAGATGTATCAACACAAATAAATACATTCACTGGTAATGGTTGCAGGTGAATGTACAGCATCAACAGTACAGTAATAATACTCATCTGCAGTGATCCACAGTCATATACTCTCCTGTGTCTCCTCTCAGTACAGATGGAGCTTAATTGAATTTGATCAAATCTGAATCTTTATCCACTTTTGAAATTCACCTCCCTTATAAAATATTTTTAGATTTGACTCTTAATACTTTGAAGCAACTTAGCAAACAAGTAGGTTGTAAATAACTACAAATGAAGGATTCAGCTGAGCTCTGTAATCACTTTTTGTTGACTGATAAGGCTTTTCAGTTTTCGAGTGGCAGCTTAATTACCGTTCACAGCTTGCATTTCACATGTTCACATTTGAATAACAGGTGTAGCTTTCTTACATTGGTACAGGCTACAAATGCTGGAACATTTATTTTTTATTTACTTGCATGTCTCTCATTGTCTCTGACTCACTCACTTTCAGGCTGACACATTCCCTCACTGCAACATCGCTCCTTTGTGATACCGCTATGCAAGCGCAGAGGCATTAGGAGCTGCGTGACTGAGCTTTTATCAGATATTAGCGCCGTTCAAATGGATGATCCCAGTACTTAGGCGTGACCAACGGACAAAAAGCCCTCTTTTTTTGTCGGACCCTCTCCTCTCGCTCTTCCTCCCTTGTCCTTCTCTGAAAGCACAGCTGCAGTCATTTGTTACACCACCAAAAAAAAAGACTTTTTTTCCTCCCAAGATTCCCTGCAGGGCCACATCCTACAGGACTTTTTGGGCCCTCCCAAAGGAACAGGCATCCTTGTGGTGTCATCACATCAGCACTCTGTTGTTTCTCATTGTTCTTAGATAAGACGTTCCTAATAAAGGCACACAGAACAGGAGAGAACCGGTCTTATACATTGGCTGGATCTCCACGTGTGTGAATGTAAACTAATATGTTTTATGAAAATGTAAATCTTTTTACTTTCCAACTTGAGTTATGTTGTGTCTGAGCCTATGTTTCAGCACAAGCTGGTTTTGTACAGGATTGAGACATGCTGTAGCACTCACACACACATACTATAAATTTTTCCGGCAGTTGCCCAAGAGTATGAGAGATAACAGAACTATCTGACAGAGCACAGGACTCTTGGAGCTCATCTCAGCTTATCTTTCCAATTAATATCTGCCTGTGTGCTGAAGAGCAGGCTGCTGTGCGGCTAATGATCCGGATTACCGCTGCCTGCCGCCCCGCCATTCCTGCTGCATGCTGGGGGCCCAATTCCCTTCGAGGGCTGCGATCCGTCACCCATGCCCCTGCACCTCCCCCCTCCCCTCCCCAACCTGCATCTCCCCTTGTCGTTGAATAGGAGACACGCTGCGCTCTAATGACAGATGCCTGGCACCTCCCTCTTTCTCTTTCTCATCTGTCACCTTGCTCTCCTGCAGTTGGACTCCCTCTTCTTTCAGACACTTCTTTAACACCCTACTGCGTCACCTCGTGCACCCACTCCTCAGACACACACTCATGCCTCCACCCCCCCCCCACCCCCCTCCCTTCCCATCATTTGAAGACGGAGGAGCGGAGAGATGTCTCATTTACAACCAAGGTGGAAACGCACCCTCGCCGTTACCTCCCCCTCCTCCTCCTCTTCCGTCACGGTGTGAACACTAATGAAGAAAAGATGAGTCCTCTCCTGTGCCCCCATTTATCTCAGTGGCCAAGGGACATGCACACTCATCCCTGCCTCTCTGTCTCTGCCTCTCTTACTCTCCTGTCTCACACCTACCCTGTCATCATCTCTATCATGATACAATGCTAGAATACAAACATAATAATAACTTCATTAACCAAGATTGCTGTTTGTTGGATAGTGTCTTATAAGTTAGATCGATAGCTTTATGGCTTTTCCTGCTGCATCCTTGAACCGTGGTCTATTATAAGCATGACATAACAGCTTTTTGTGTGTTTGATTTTTTTAGCGTTTCATTGTTTCCAACATTGTTACATTAGCTTCAGAAAATACTGTATAGCAAATGTCTATTATTTCCATTTCTGATGATTTGCTCTTGTTTTTCTCATGATTTATAAGAGACTATCTGTTAGCTTATTTGACATTATTTGTCATTGCTTGCCACTTTGCAAATTTATGACAAAAAAATTATGACCATTATCCTTTTGTAATGTTTGCATCATCCAAAAAAAAAAACCTTACCTTGAGTGATTGAGGTTTTGATGTAATAAGCACCTGCAGTTCTTCACCTACCCAGTATACTTTGTGAAAGCTAACAAAAAAGTTCTTATGTTTATGTCCCCTACAATGTTTGACCTGGACTATGCTGACTGTCCAAAGTTTGTCACGTGTTAACACATTGCTCTACTGAATGGACAGATATCTGTGCACTTACCAAAAAACTGAGATCCAAATGAACAGTGGGCGAGTTAGTTTTGGTACGTCACAAATATGAAAGCCAATCGCTGTCTAATTTGCAAATACTACTACTCCCAGGCAAAGTTGGTTGATTATTGAGATGTGAACACCAAATATTATTGTATTTTTCACAACCACTAACGCTGTGTAAGCCGCTGCCAGTTACAAGATAACAAGCTAACAAACAACATAAACAAAAGATGCTGACTACACTTACCATTCTGAAACATCTGCTAGTTGCCGATTTTGGTGCACAACAGACTCCTCATCTGCGTCCGGGTCTGCGTCCAGGTCAACTTAGCGCAGGCAGCGATGGAGGGTGAGGTGCAAGGCCTGTGATTCATAGAACCAGAATTTCTCAATGAGGGAGAAAGAGTAGATGTGCTTTCAGTCCCTTTTCAGAGTGTTTAAAAACTTTACTTACTACTTTAAAACGTCTCTGGATGGGAACTTTAACAGCATGCAAACACCTGAACCTCTTTTTCCCTGTGATTTATGGGCTTTTTTTACTTGGCTTTTTAGGAAGTCTAAAAAACCCTTAGGAAGTCCACTGTACATTTACATACAGTAAAAAGGGAAAACCCCTGCATACATCTTATAGCTCTAAAGTGTCTTGTCTCTCATGCACCTGCACTTTCTCTCTTTTCTTATCTCTTATAGATGACATTTTCAGCCAGTCCCTACTCAGACCCAATCCAGATCACTGCAAAGATGGCTCATGGGATGGAGCAACCAGAAATGTTGTGGGTTATGGGCCCAGTGTTGGCTGTGGTCCTCATCATCATCATTGTCATCGCTATCCTGCACTTTAAGAAGTAAGAGGCTGTGCTCAGTCATTCTTCTCTGTGTTTGTGTGAGTTTGAACTCCAGTGGCACTTGTGATTGTAGGTTTCTTTTGGTTGCATCAGGAATGGAAATGAGACATGCTCCCCTCTGCCATTTGAACACAGCTGTTCACAGACCAAACTGTAACAGCCAGTTTCCCTACCATAATATACAGTGTAATGGGAAAGGAACCAAAGGCGGATTGATTTGTCTTTCGGAAAATCCTCATTCCTCCCCAAATGATTTTGGCCCATTTGGCCGTTTTTAACTGTACCATGTGAAGTGTCAGTGGAAATGGCAGCTGACAGTGCCTCACTAACGAAAAGCACAGCTTGGCTGTCAAAAACCCTTTGTTAGGAGTGAGAAATGTTTTTTGGCTAACACCATTGGTCATTTCAAATAAGAAACAGCCGACTGCAACAGAGGGCTTAACTAAAATCTCAGTCAATATCACTGAAAAGCACTTGCGCTGCCCCTGTGCAGCACACTGTGTATAAATACAGGGCAATAAGGTGCTTAGGAGGTACAGATAAATGGATAACTATTTAGATAACTGATTAATCATTTTAGGTGATTTCATATTTGAAATATGCCAAATATTTGCTGGTTTCTTCGACTACAAAACTGTGAAGATTTGCTGTTTTTTGTTTTTTATATCTTTGTAAAATGAATATCCTTGGGTTTTGGACAGGTGGTCAGACAAAACTTTGTGTTTGGCATTTTTTATTATTTTTTATTTGTTTTATTTATTATTTTGTTTTTTTAGATTATTTATTTTGGGGCATTTTTCCCTTAAATGGACAGTTTAACAGTGAAGATGCAGACAGAGAATGTGTGAAAAGAGGGAGGGTTGGGTATGACATGCAACATGCTACACCAGTACACCAGATGTTGTTAGTTAAACTGATAACTGAAAGATTAATCAGATTGATCTATAACAAAATTATAGGGCTACATTTAGTCATTGTTTTGTTTTTTTCTTAATTTGCCAATTATTTTTTCAAATAATGGCATATTATATAAAACATTGTAAAATGGGCATAGTGCCCATCACTGTATCCTACAGCACAATGTGATCTAATGTGTTTTGAAAGACCAAGACGAGCAGCAAACTCTCACATTTGAGAACCATGTTTTTTTCCTTTGAAAATGACTTAAACAATCAATCCATTATTAAAAAAAATAGTTGCTAATTAATTTTCTCTTAACTAATTGAGCTCTATAAAATTATTAGCTGCAGCCCTAGATACAATGGCTGGCTTTAGACTTGTTAGTATTTATCAATGATTTGTATGTTAACAGAGGAGACAATAATAATAATAATAATGTGGATTGGACACTATAAAGACACCATTTAGATGGGAAACTATTATCTACGAGACATTATTTACCACACTTGGCTTCCTCCTGATTAAGTCCCTCCCCCCTACCTTCTCTTGATGGCTCCATTACAAATTCTCCATTTCACATCATACCTATTCTCCAACCTGCCATCTACAGCCTTGCAGACTACTGTGTGGCTGACATCTTCAACCAACTTAGAGAGGGGCCGGTTAATAATAGGCCTCGAGACAGCTCACTGCTGAGTAGCACATCCTCTGTCTGGAAGCCCTTTCTCCATGTAGACACAGAGCGACAGGAGGTACTGTGGGGAGGTGGCTGTGTACCCTTTTCACTGTGGACTGGCAGTAAATGTGCAAAGGAATTATTACACTCTATCTTGGGTTGTTATTGCTACCTACATATTCACCAGACCAACACGAGCAGTGGACAGTGACGAGGTTATTCTCAAAAGTCTCCTGTAGCTGTTTATACTGTTCTTTCATGATGTGGTTTGCATTTTTGGAAGAACTGGATTTAGCTTTCTGAAAATAGTTTGGCCAAACTTTATGTTAAGAAGTTATAGGTCCATATGGATATTAATCCCTCCCCCCTTCTTTTTTCCCTCTGTGAATGCAGCAAACAGGAAAGGTGGGTACTGTCATCAGTCACTTCTTCATCTCCCACCACCCAAGTCCCCTTCATTTGTATTGTGTAATTAGTGGTATTTGTCGACTCTTTAGTGTTGCAGGGTCCGCTTCCTCTCTGCTCCAATAGGCATGGTACAAAAAATCCACTCAAATAGAAGTAAATGCAGGAAACATCTTGAAATTGGCGTGTCTAATCTGATTTGTTCAGTTTTACATGACCTGAGATGCAGCAGGCTCTGCAGCCCTTGATAACTGGGGTCAAAGGAACCCCCAGGTCACTTCCGTGCACCACTGCATGTTCCGCATCTAGTGCCAGTGTTCCCCCTCAGATCGTCCTGTCTGCCATGGTTTGTCTCTGTGCTGTGTTTCATTAGCCAGCTGGTGACAGCGCACTCCTTCGTGATTGGCCCCATCTGAATATGCCAAGGCATCACCTGCTGTTGAATGGGCCATTGTGAAGTAAATGCCAGACAGGGAAACTGCTGAAAAAGAAATGTTCCCATCTTTTAAGCTGACATTTTCCACAGAGACTCATTCCTCCACGTCCCCCCCTTCTCCCTGCTTCCTCGTGGCAGGAGTCTCAACAAAGGGCCCTGTTCTACTCTCATTAAGTGCACCCTGTACTGCACACACACACAGTGTGTGTGTGTGTGTGTGTACTTACATTCTCACATGTCTTAACCCTCACTTTGAGCCTGAGATGAATAACCCCATTGAGATTGCTGCCATGTTTACTTTAGCCCAGCATTAAAGTGTCATGTAGATGGGTATCTGATTGGGTCAGAGGGGGAGATGAGGGGTGTGGAGAATAGATCACAGATGCCCAACTCTTTCACCACCCCCCCACCCCCCCCCCCCCACCCCCCCACCCCCACACACACACACACACACACACCCCAGCCCAGCACCAGCAGTGATCTCTGGGAAAACCGGATATAGTCTGGCTCAGCTCTCGGCTGGAGAGGAAAAGATGCTTGTCATAGATTAGCCGTCACGCTGCTAGCATTAGCTTAAGCCCCTGCAGCATGAGATAACAGGTGGTTGTGAGGCCCAGCCCCAGTGGCTGAGGTGGACCGGGTTAAAGCTGTGCGTGCACCACCAGCTTTATGTATTCTCACCACACAGGGCTTCAACAGAAGGCCCTGCTCCTGCCTAAAACCCACACTCGCCACTTGCAAATGGAGTGCAATGAGATGTGAAATTTCCACAGGGTGCCCTGATGCTTCCTTCCACCCATTTTCATTTACAGTCAGAAGGCTTGTGAGTCTGCAGCTGTGTCTGTGTGAGTGTGTGCAGTTGTGAAAGGGAGAGAGGTGAGAAAGCGTACATCTGTGCGCCTGTTTGTGTGAATATGTCAACAGATGCTGCCTGTTTGAACATTAGAATACAGGCAGGCAGCATTTTCTGTTCCTCTCTCCACCTGATGGACAAAGCTACGGTCGACTGAGCTAAGCCAGGCCGAGCTGTGCTGTTCTGTTCTGTGCTATGCTAGCCTCAGCTAAGCCGGGCCTGGCAGCGCAGGTGCTGCTGAACTGGTCTAATTACCCAGTGTTGTGCCACCCAGCTGATGAGCTAATTACTGCATCCGCCTGTTTTCCTCTCAATCTGGAAAGTCAGTAAACACAGTGTGTTGTTAGCACACACACACACACACACACACACACACACACAGCAGCGAAAATCACACATTTAAACCTTTGCTACACACAAACACACACGTTCATGTACACATACCCACACGGCAGCTGTCACCTATCCAGCGGCAAACAAACCCAACCTAGCCCACTCCAGGAAATTATGGTGTTTCTTCAAACACATTAAACTCCAGTTGGCAAACTAATGGAGGTAATGCCCAAGTACCTACTGTCTCTTAAAATGCTGGTCCTCAGAACTAGTTTTGAGGACCAATAAAAATGCTATCAGCCTCATCAAGTGTGGAACACAGCGAAAAATTTGTGCATTTCCTTCAGTCCTTTTGTCAAAGCATATAGAAGAAACACTGATGTCATCCTTAATAATCCTGATATTTCCACTTTCAGTTAGCTTGAGGAATTGATGGCTCCATTAGAACTCCTGTAAGCGTGTAGGTGGTCTTGGCATGATGTGGTTAACGCCTTGCTATCTGTTTCTGCCACATCAGGAAGCGGGCATCACCCCTACCCAAAGATGAGCACTCAGGTGGGGTGAAAGACTCCCTACTGGCCAACTCCTCCGACCCTGTGGAGATGAGAAGACTCAACTACCAGACTTCAGGTAATAAACCATGCCCTAACAATCATACATGTCACTGCATATTGTACAGTAAGGTTTGCTCAGCTTTCCCTCAGCCCTTGAGAAAATAACTCATGTTGCGTTCATATTATATGGGATGGTAGGGAGGAGTCTCATGTTAACGACTTGATGGTTGTATGATTACGGAGTAGGTAGTGTCAGGAAAAAAAATAGTGTCTAATGACAATATAACACCATATCCATAAAATCATAAAATGTGAGTTAAATAGCACCACAGATGTCCATATTGGTTTTCCAGTCAGAATTACGACTTTTTACAAGCCAGAAACTCTTCATGATAGCTCTGATATGTGATGAACACGAGATAAACCGTCACTTGCTCTCGTGGACTCTCATGGCTTAGTGGTGAACTGAGGAAAGTTTGTTGCACTGGACAAGTTTGTTAACCATTGTGTGAATTACCATACAGTACTAAGTGTGAGATTTTTAATCAAGGCAGGAAAAGAGTGCAGGCTCAGTGAATGTTTCTTTCATTGAAATAAAATGAATGAAATTAACATTCTGCTTCATGAGAGACTTGATTCCAAAATGAAAATCCTCCCTGAAATTCATGAGATGATCCTATCTTCAATGCTGAAAAGAAAATATCTTAAGGTGACTCGTACCTTTAATAGTATTCCTTAATATTCTTGTATTTGTGCGTTTTTTTCCTCAAATGGTGGATATTGCATTCTGGAATGATTTTTTCTCAACCAACCTAAACAGCATTTCAAGAAGCAATCTTCTTCTGCAATGAGCGCCTGCCTTCCTGTTCTTTTAATAGATCTCTTGGTTATTGGTTATTGGTGCTTTATAGCAGGTGTTGCTGTATGAAATCCATGTGTCCTGCTCTATTGTTATTTATCCTCAGGCTGTAAATCTGACCAGTCAATAATTGGTCAATAGGAAAAAATAAACAAATCATGTTCGCCATCATACCCAGTTTCTGGAGTTTCAGTGGAGTGAGGCCGAGTGAATTCAAATTCCATCCACACACAGTGGTGATGTGGGGGTGGGGGGTTGTGTCAGGCTGCCTGCCTCAGCATCAGCCTTCTTCCTTTTTCCTCCTGATCTCCTCCCTCCTCCCCGGGTCCTCCGTCCATGAGCTCCCTTCATTTCCCCTAGCTGGTAATGAGTCCTGCTGCCTCTGATGTGAAGGTGAGCCAGGCGGAGGGAACAATGGAGCTGAGGGAAAATGTCAACCCTGGTGCACGCGTGTTCGTGCACGTTTCTGTGTGTTTTCTGTGTGTGTATGTATCCCTTCTCACGGGTTATTAAAGATCCCATTCACCGTACACACCAAGCCCCTTTGAACCCCTGCAGAGGAATTAAGCAGTGCTGCCGCTCTAAAAGAGCCCTGTTCTCCCGTCCTCCCACTCCACCTCTTTCCTCTTTTGTCTTCCATTTCTCCCTGTAGGGTAATCTCTCTCTCTCTCTCTTACTCTCTCTCTCTTCCTCTCAATCTCTGTCCCCTACTCTCTCTCTCTCTCTCTCTCTCTTTATGTCAACATTTATCTCCTACTTTCTCTCCCTTTCCACCTCACTGTTTGGCGTCAGAGTGGTGATTATCAGAAATCACCGATCCTGTGTCTAGCGTGTGAAAACAGCCCATTACTCTGTCCTCTCGTTCTTTCTCTCTTTGATTTGCCCACAGAAGGTGAACATTCCTGCTCTGACTGTGATTGTTAAGTGGTTCAGCCGACTGCAGCTCATGTCTCCGGCATGTTGGTTTGTTTAACAGACCACGGCTCTACCTTTTGGCATTCCAGCAGCAGCCGCGTGGTTGTATGAGTAACTGACCTGGTTTATACTTGGCAGGCCTGGTTCAGATAGTATTTGCAAATACTTTACTAAAATCAGTTGCGTTTGACACTTCAGGTAAAGCATGTAGTGCCATTTACAGTAAGTAATCATAGAGGAGTAGATTAACGGGAAATTATGGTTTCATATGAGAAGGGTTTGAGTTTTAGACACCATTTCTATCGATTATAATACAATTTTACTCACCAAGTTGATTGCTGATATCTGGGAACATTGTTTTAAAAAAAAATGAGTTCAATGGAGCAAAGAATATGAGTAGTCAGGTAGTTTTTAAACAACCCCTTGGTTAGTCAAACTTATTTGAAAGGGAATAAAAAGTAAAATATTGCCCAAGTTGTTTTATACATCCATCAAAGTTTACAGACTGACGTCCTGGTTCAACTTGACCATCCTGTTGGTGTAGTTATGCATGTGCAGTTTTTATGTGCAATGAGGGGATATTACATACCAATATTTTGGATGTGCTCAATTTCTTTTTAACCTCCAAATAAAGTGGCTTAGATCTTCCGACTCGATTACAGTCAGATTGCTGATTGACCACACGCTTTTAATGTTTCCACCTCTCAGTAAATACTTTGGCAAGTATAAAATGACAATAACATCCAACCTGTAACAGAATGAAAATTCCTTTTATCACTTGAGAAAATACAATAGTAGTGCCCTCTACTCAGTAGTGAAATGTACACTGAGCAGTCGCAGGGGAGTACTTTAAAGTCAAGATTTGTATGCACTTCTGTTTAACAGCCTAAACTACACCACTTGAATTGTCCTGAGAGGGCAAACACCACCCATTGCACACTCCAACTAGCTTGAAAGGTTATTTGCAGATACCGTTTCGCCCTGGACTGATCTTGAGCCATCTCCATTGATTGAGTGTTCTTCTTCTTCCTCCCTCCTTCACTCTCCTCTCTCCACAGGTCCCAGCTCTCATCGCTGCCCCAACACTCCAAGTTAGTCTGCACTGTCACCTATTGTGTATTTCCCACACATGCAGCGCTTCACTCGCTCTCTCTCTCTCTCTCAGTCACTCACTCCTGATCCCATTCTCCCGCGTTGCAATCCTGACAGACATCACAAGCCCACAAGCTTGTAGTCTCTGGCACTCCAAGGATGCGGCAATGTCCTCTCTTGGCGGTGAACTTCCCACAACACCTTTTTGGTGTGGAAGCGAAGGGACTGAATGGTTTCATGGATGGTTGAGCAGTGTGGACAGTTACTCTTGTTGTACATATGCCTTGTTATCTATGGCTTCACTCTCCATTTACCCAACAACATGGCTGTAAAAGACCTGACTGAACACGTCAAAACACACACACACACTAAGGTCCCACTGTGTGATAGTATTAAATTAGTGTAATTGGTCAGGTCTCATCTTGTGCAGTGGCCATAGTTACCAGCCATTAGCCATGAACATTACAGCAATAATGAGCTTCCAGCAGTTGCTCATTCGAAAAGCATGACCCATGACCTTACAGATGTGTTCGGCCAAAGGCACTTTCTGATCTCCGTGTGGCTTCAAGGCTATATGTAAGGTCAATAATGCTCCGTATTACTTTAGAGATTCTTCATGCGTTGCAAACAGTTAACTTTTAACACATAAGGCAAATTCCCAGCAATCCGTTTAAGCACAGAGCCATGCCAAGTTCAGAGGCACAGGGGGAATTTGTGTCGGTAGATTAGCAATAAATCATCCAATAACCCTGTGATGAGAAATCTAGAGAGCGGCATGGGGGTTGTTTGAAATTAATCCAGCCCAAGTGCTCCAGGCTGGGCCGAAAGATAGCCCATTGTTGGGAAAGAGATTTTCAAAGAAACGAGTTTTGGCTGGTGACCAGTTGTTTTTGTTTTTTTCGCCTCTCTGGGAAGTGACAGTCTGACTGATTTGTAGAGACTAGAATGGGCTCTTGCTTTGATCCCACCTCTGTCACCAATAGAGCGTTGTGGAGTCAGAGAGATGTCTGCCTCCTGCTTCCTTCCAGGAGCATGCTCACCCAGTCTCTCATGTGCATTGCTGTGCCAGCCCCACCTCTGTCCTCCTCACTTAGCATGACGATATCACCAAATGTCACCAGCCTGTTTCAACTTGTGTGCTCTCTCTCTCTGTCTCTCTCTCTCTCTCTCTCTCTCCTCTCACTCTCCTTCTCGTCATGCATTGTTGAACAAAGTGCACTCTCCTCACCGTTACACAGCCACCTCATGGTCCCACTGGCAGCTTCACTCACCTTGTGGTCCAACCAGTGTTTGTGTAAGTCAATGTGCATATCTGATGTAGGAACAGCCAGATCTCACTCTTTCCTCTCTCCTTTTCCACCTCTTCCTCTCCCAGGAATGAGGGAGCACCCGCCCATTCCAGTCGTTGACCTTGCTGACCACATAGAGCGACTGAAGGCCAACGACGGCCTACGCTTTTCCCAGGAGTATGAGGTAAGAGCCATGCACTAATGCTGCATCAGTGTGTCCCTCTCTTTCAACGATACAAATGTGTTGTGTTGTTTAAGGTGTCTGGGTGGAAGTTTTGTGTTTATGCCTCTTTGATCCCATATGCATGTATTCTAATGGATTGTGGAAGACTTCTTTTACAGACATTCCTCAGTCATTTTTACAGCTCTATTACCAATCCCACCAGGAAACCAACACATTAAATATTCCGAGATGCTTTTTCACAAAACAAGCAGGTGGCAAGTTGCTTTAGCAATCTGTGCGCGTCTTGATGTTTCCCCTAAGAATGTTATTTTGCAGGCGGTCTCTCCGATGCAACTCGGTGAGGGATTATCTCTTGTCAGTGTTCTTCCACCAAAAGGGGAGCGAATTTGCATTTAAAGAGGCACATAGTAGTTGGTTTGGGGACAAAGCGAGGCCAGATGAAGAGTAGAGGCATCCTTGAATACAGAAAAACAAGAGCTGTCTTTTATTTAGTTGTTCTGATTGTTCGATCTGTTTTGTCTAATCAGCTCTATTACTCACATTGATGGATCCAACAAGGCTGTTGGAATGATTGCAGATCTTTTTTTGTCTTTTTTTTTATTTTTTTTACTTCACCTAAAACTTTATGTGATTGCCTCTGTCTGTCTGTCTGAGAGCAGCAAATGTTGCAACAGCATAAATTTTTTTGTGTGCAATTTCTCACCAAGAGAAACAAAAATGTTTTGACCTTTCCCTGAGCATCACCGCAAGCCCAAACTTTCATCAAAATTTTAAAACTGACCTGCCCTGTCCAGTGTTTACTATGAAAATATCTATTTCATAGCCTTATATAACCATTCTAACATCTATCTTTTGGTATTGCCCACATTAAAAAAATTAGAACTGTATTTAGTGATATGAATAAGGCCTTATTCATTCAGATTTCAGATTTTTTCTGAGATGTAGCACTCCAGCTGAAACCAACACATTCTAATAACCTTATGATAAATCCTACCGTCAGGAAGGTAATGTTTTTGTTAAAACTGTTTTAGAAAAGTGTTGAGTGTTAACTTAATGGTCATTTTGGAGGATATAGTTTGTGGTGCAGCTGAATCATAATGCATTTTACTGAGAGGTGTTTCTAATTATTTGTCCGCTCTCTTTTTTATCTTGTTCAGTGTAAAATTAATAGCTAACTTGGGACATAATTAGGCCTTGGTAAAAAAATCTGCACTCAATTAAGTGCTTTCTTGTGTTGCTCAGTGCCTCTCCACACATTGCTCTCACAGCCTGTTGAGTTAGTGTAAACAAATCAAGCCAGAGAAGTGGCTTGTACTACTGCAGGCAACCAGCCCGGCCCCATTCCCTCCCTGCACCATTCCCAGCCAGGGAAGACCCCCTCTGCGGCCCGGCAGATGGCCACCAATCTCTGTGCCAGCTAAGACAGCGTGGCAGAGCTCATGGCGCTTTGTCACAGTCACGTGCGCCGGCTGCTCCCGTCGCGCCTTACCCAAGGCACAGAATTTGTAGGAGCTTCACCATTTCCTCTCCCTGATGTTTTAGGCGGCCTGACACTTCCTTTAGCACCAATGCCAGTCCACATCACACTGAGCGATGAGCACACATGGTAATAAGCAGAATTTGTTAATCAGGCATGCTGTAACCCCCCCGACAAGTTTTTTTTCTTTTTTCGGAGGAACAAATGTCACACTGCAGTCGTCATAGCATCATTATGTTCATTTGAAAGCATTTCCAGTGTTTCATCGAGACTACCTTGGGCGTTTGCTTCCCACCTCTTTCTACCATTTCTACCTAGTTTGTTTGCTAGTTGTCATCAGCCCGCTGCAAATGAAATATTTCTCTTCGTACTAGCTGGCACAGACAGACATATTAGCATTGCTGAGCTCATCAGCAGCAATAGACCTGTACTCACATGACTCTCACTGCTGAGCAATGTGGAGCTGTAGTAAAAGACTTTTTACATATGCATATAATTTTTATATCTTGTTCAAAAATAAATACCAAGTACATGGGAATAATTTTTGAGTGTGAAATAATTTTTACCTATGGCGGTACCACTTTACTCCATAGGGCTACTTTTTGAGAGCTAGTAAGCGATTGAAAGCCAGTTTGCTGTGCCTGTGCGTCACAGTTTGACTGACAGTATCTTAATTGTTATGGCAAACCACACCTGCCTTGTCTGCAGCTTAACACCAGAACAACACTTTAAAAATAAAAATATTTTGCTCTTTATGGCCCAGGATCCTGATCTCTGCTCTCTCCTCTGGGTGCAAATCGCCCTTTGCACCCTTTATTTTATCCATTATTCAATAATTATTATTATTATTATTACATTTGAGCTGTCAGGTTTTGACATGAAATAACCTCTAATAATTCAATTAGTGCTCCTGCCACCTTAAGTAAGTGAAGGAATTTTAAAGATGTTGTTCTGACTCCTGCTGAATTTGCGAGGCGAAAGGTCTGGGGAATTAGTGGACATGGTTCCGGCGTGAGCTGAGGGGGATCGATACAGAATAACAAGAGACTCTGTGACATTATCGAGCCAAGGGATGGGAGGCCGTCACATATCTTCCCAGATCAATATGTATGCAGTCTACTGTCGCCTTAGCCCGAGAGACAAATGACGTAAGAGAGAAAGGGTTAGAAACAGCGAGGCGCTGAAAGGGAGAGGGTGAAACAAAAGTGCAAGATAGGAAAAGGCAGAAATAGAAGATGAGAAAAGAAAGAAAGACAGAGGGTGAGAGGAATCATGGTTACAGCAAGAAGTCATGCACGGGACTGCAAAAATCTTTACTCATTTCCCAGCTGAAAGGAACCATCCAGTTGGGTTTAGAAATTAGAGGAATACGGTGGGTCAATCTATGGAGAATGGCCTTTATTTGGGGTGATTTAAATCAACAAAACAAGTGCTTTTCCATTTCTGCTTCCTTTGAATTCTAGGCATAAAATGCCATGCAAATAATCAACCTGTTCATGCACCAACAGCAATATGACAGCTTTAGTCTGCACAATCTCCTCCACAGTATAAAACCATTTACCTGTAGCGCTCTGTTGTGGCTTTTCAAGAGGCATGATGTTGATGCATGTTCCATTTAAAGGCTTTGTTTTCCAGTATACTGCGGTTTAATGGTGACAACAGTCTGTGGGGTCATTTTGCCCTATTCCCTTACCCTCCTGTGTTTTTCAATTTTATCTATGTTGCACTCAAGAGCATCCTTTGTGCTTCTATTTTCTTCTCTTTCCTCTCATACTCGCTTTCTCTCCATCTTTCTGTCTCTTTTCTCTCCTGCCCTCTGTCACAGTCCATTGATCCAGGCCAGCAGTTTACCTGGGAGAACTCTAACATGGAAGTCAACAAGCCAAAGAATCGCTATGCAAACGTCATTGCCTATGATCACTCCAGAGTGGTGCTCACCTCTGTTGATGGTAAGAGCTCATGTAACCACTTAACCCTTTAGATAGCCATTGAGTGACGCTGCCATTGATTGAGATCTCCTTCACAAGGAGGACATTACTAAGGGCATTTTTTGTGCCAGCAGCTGCTGCTTTAGAAATCTCAGGGTTTATCGAAGCGATCTGAGGAACCTTATTAGATCAAACAAATCATGCTGTGTAATATATAGGTTGCATCCTTGCTTTTATGTCCTTGTTACAGCTGTACCAGGCAGTGACTACGTCAATGCCAACTACATTGATGGCTATAGGAAGCAGAATGCCTACATCGCCACGCAGGGACCACTGCCAGAGACACTGAGTGACTTCTGGAGGATGGTGTGGGAGCAGAGATCCAACACCATCGTCATGATGACCAGACTGGAGGAGAAGTCACGGGTAAGGACAGACACAGGATCCTATTTAAATGGTTTACAGTACATGGTCTAAAGTGCATGGCAAGTGCATCTAGGGCGTGTTCAACTGCATTACACTGCACATAATATGAGCGTTAAGTAAGGCACAAGGCGCAAAGCTGTTGTATTTAGTTTCTTAATTAAGAATGTGTGTTTTGTGCATGACTAGAACAAAAAAAAAATCAGTGTCATCTCTCATTCCCTTTAAAAGCCAGTTGCGGCTGCTCCTGGCTCTTTAAACAGCAGCACAACCGTGTGTCCCAGCTAATTTGACTGCATATGAGCAGATCTTTAACTGAGGAGGAGGAGGACTGCTGCACATCCATGTGTGTGTAACAGTGACGCGTGGAGCACAGTCCGCGGGTCAGGCTGGCTATTATCATTCTGATTAACAGCGAATGGGATGTGGGTGGGTAAAATAATACATCTTTAATGAGGAAAGTATTAATTGCATTGCAGGAGAAACGCTGTGCTGTGAATAAGATAGGGCCCATAGTGTCATTCATTTTAAACACTGAGCAACAAGGCAGCCAATCACTTCACAACAGTTAATTCTTTATGATGTATTTATTTGTTGACATGTGCATACTCAAAGACTTTATTATGTGCATTATATTTTTTATTAGTAATAAACAACATATTAACTCAATTACTATAAATACTTTAACTGTGTAAATAAATAGTAAATAATGATAATATTGATAATTGCAAATAAAGATGCCAGAAGCACATTTTCCTGTTGTGAACACATTTGCATGCAGCAGATTGAGGTACTATAGAAGGTTTGAATTGATGTTACATTTATATGTGATCCTGCACCCTTTACCACGACCCGGTCACCAACCAATGAACCCATGGCTGCTATGAATGGGAAACTTGAAAATGTCTTGTAAAAATTGATTGCCACTGAAGTCAATATTACTACGACACACAAGACAGACAGTGTTTGAGAGTTAATATGTGGCCAGAAATGTTTTCTGACATATACAGTATATTTATGTAGTTCGACACCGGGAAGTAACATTACACCAAACAAAGCCTGAAGGCATATAGACGCCCAGGCCTACTTTAAAGCAGGATTTGTCAGTTTGATCAAAGTCACAAGGACTTCAAAGGATATTTGACTTGTCTGTGGACAGTATCGCTTCATGTTGCGTCTCTTCTCTTTAGTCTTCAGCAATCTCTAAAAACTTCGCGGGAATTCCTTCTAAATCTGTTTGTGAAGTAAAATTGCACAACAGTTTTTTACCATTCCCCATTTTCCCTCCTGTTGTTTGTTTGCCACGTAAGGCAGAGTAACTGTGGCAACACGTTCATACCCTCTACCAAAAATAAGAAATATTTTTGGCTAAATTATGAATGTGTACTCTGTAGTTGGCATTTTGATTTTAATAATAATGCTGATTCTGTTTCATTCATTATTTAGAAACTCTCTCATGGAGCTCAATACTTCATTGCTACATATTTATTTTTGCAACACTATGCCAAGGTTTTGAGAGTTTGCTCTTTCCGAATTTGGCTCTTAAGTAGCTCTGAAGTTGGAGTTAAGAGGATTGTCACCCAACAACACCCGTGTGCTCCTAAAAATACATTCAAGCAAGAAAGGAGCACAACGACAACTTGAAATTCGAACTTGGGATAGGTTTATTTAATTACCATCGCAGAATCATGCTCATGAATTCCTTGGAGGAAATATATCAGTGTGGAACCCTGCCAGTATGTTGTGTTTTATTAGTGTGTGCATAGGCCCTAATGAAACAAAGTCCCTCAGCTAAAGACTGTAAGTAAAAGAGTTAATTTCCAAAATCCTAGACATTTAGATTTTATATAGAAATATATCAAATATATATATATAGATTTTTTTCAGGAAGGGGTGGTTGGTAGAGATCATTACCGAAGCTCAGTTCATCATGCAGTATCTATAATGAGTCTGTAAAAAAAGCAATTGCTTTTTCAAGTAAAGATCATCTTTCAAAACATGCCATCATCTTAATTTTGAGCTGTTGATGCAATCATTTAGGCAAATCGTGGACACACTAGGCCATTCTGGAACAGAGCTCATTTATTTGTACCTCGGAGAATACCTTCAGCACGTATATGTTTGTTAAGATCATTTTTATTGCACATTAATTCGATGACAGCGAGGATAAACTCATCCTCATGAATACCTTTCAACAGATGAAGTGTGACTGATTGATCATTTCAGAGCTCTGTGACAGATGACTATGCTCTCCTGCTTATATTTCCAGGTCACAGCCGTACATACATATATGGGAATGGAATAATGGAAATGCTTCCACCCCCGTTGGTGGAGTGGAAGCATTTCCATTATTTATTATTTGCTTTATTTATTTGTTTTTTGCCCACTTATGTCAGCGGCCCCTTGAAAGTATAACATCATCGAATAGAGTGGAGTCTTCTTTGTGTCATTTCCAAGCCAGCAGAGGGTGTTTTCCTCCACTCTTAACCACCAAGAACAGCTTGTTATGTTTTTATCTGCATTGCTGACTTTTTTTTTTTTTACTATTGAAAAACATTTTTGTCTTTCATCCTTAAACAGTGTATATAAATCACAATTACATCTTTCACTATATAGAAGAGTAAATATTAAGTTGAATGGCAATAAGCAGTATGTATATGATATAAATGTCTGTTGCAATTCCTAAATGACTTCTATGTGTGGCAACCAACAGTGTATTAGTAATAAGCAAAAAATTGTTTGTACTAATGAGACATGTACTGTTGCTACATTTCATGGATTTTTGTTATTTTGTCCTCTCACTTTAGAGAAATACACGTCCTCTTTTTGTCCATTTCTCTCTGACATACACACGCAGACATACACATATGGTGAGTGAGTCAACCTCCCACCACTCAGCCAGTCTTATGCCAGACAGAGCAGGAGCTTGACAAATATGACGACATCCAGCAGCCGGCAAATTTCACTTTCCTCTATCATTACTAGTTAGTAAAACCCCAAAAGGTCAGGACTTGAATGAGCTGAACCAGAGCTATTACTCACACACTTCATGTGTGTGTGTGTGTGTGTGCGCGTGCGTGCGTGTCTAGATAAGATGTCTGCGTTCTCTGCAAAAGGCCAGGTGATGATATGTGAGAATCAAGGTTCAAAGCAGAAGCAGATGATAGTGAAATTGTGTGTGTGTGTGTGTGTCTGGATCTGTTTATACACGTATGTGTCTTTACCAAGGGGGGAATATGCCACCCAAGCTCAGACTGCCCAGAGATATTCATTACAGTGTTGACTGCTAATCCATATGTTTGTACTGCAAGTGGTTGCCCATCACTCAATTGAGTTTCTCCTGCAAGGTGCACCTCTGCCTCTGAATGGGAGCTGTCACCAGGGGAGGTAAAATGTGAGGGGGTGAATTTTAGTGCATTTTGTTTGTCGATTTGTACCAGCTCGCTGAGACAGCAAAGGCGCTTCCAAATGTCAGCTCGGTACTGCAGTATCAATATAATTTGCTTACTCGCGCCACAACTCTTCCTCTCATGTTATCCAGATCAATAGCACACAAGTCCTAGTCCCGGCAACTCTGACATTAAGACAGAGTTTGTGTTTGCAAATGGGTTCAGCTTCTAGTCAAAGACACCTAGTGGGGAGAGGAAATTATTATGGACTGAACCCGTCCCACAAGCTTTCCAAGTGTTTCCAAACAAGATTTTACTCTTGAAAACATCCACTGAGAATCGACTGGGCCCCCGAAGCTAGAAGCGAGACCAATCAGCATCATAATGATGTGACTCATCGCCTCTAGAAACTCTCAGACCTTATGAACACCAATTAAACTGCATGGTCTATTTTCAAATCCAAATTATTCAGAAGTAGTTGAGGACATATTTGACTAATATTTCTTAATATTGCTGTTTGAAACCCGAGGCCAAACTCCAGTGACAGCCAGTCGTGACGTTGATCAATCTGATGAGGAAGAATTCATGTTTGAAGTGAAGAACAGTACAATTTTTTAAAGTCTTTTTTTTGTTCCAATCTAATGCCAGTTGGGCCTTGTCAAAAAGAGGAATTAAAGTGAAAACAGCTATTCTGTCATTTTAATTGATACACAGAGTGAAGCAAAGCCACTCATTGCCAGTGTTTGGAGGGTCTTTAGCCTCATCTGTGATGAAGTGTGTTCTGTGCACATATGGAGCCAGGAGGCTGAACCTGTCATCCCTTCACGACAATCAAGAACAGGATTTTTAGACACATTCCCTCCGCAATGCAGCGCCCAATCATTACCAATGTGCCAAAAGCATACATTACAAATCGTTGTGAACCACCCGACAATTAGCTAACTGAAAATGATCACAGGCTTCTAAAAGACAAAGTGGGCTTTATAATGCCCTTTTGAAGCCTGCTTCAAATGCAGACACATGTGGTTGCGCATGCTCAGTTCACCTGGGTTCATTTTTTAGTAGGTACAGGAGCTGACTCTGAGACTTCAGTTTTTAATTAGACAGTGGACAAAGCCTTTGATCTGACCTCTTGAATGTTCCCTCCTTGTTAATCAGTGTGATCCTACAAGCCTCTCACTAGCAGTTCACTCCTGACAGTGTGCCCTCTCTCTTTCTCTGCCAGGTGAAGTGTGACCAGTACTGGCCGTCGCGAGGAACGGAGACCTATGGGATGATCCAGGTCACCATGCTGGACACAGTGGAGTTAGCCACTTACAGCGTCCGTACTTTTGCCCTCTACAAGGTACAGTGCTTTCTTTTTTATTTGCAATTAACTATATATACATGCTCATGAAGGACATGCTCACAGCAGGCAATTGCAGCTCATTATTACCAGGGTCACATTTTAAAATATATTTTTTTATTTTTCTAAAGACAGATAAAGGCTATTGCCACTTTTGTAGCTGCTATAATTGGTTTCTAACATTTTTTTTTTTGGTCTCTTGTTCTCGGAAAGGCTATAAAAGATTTCAGTTTTTCACTTTGATTCATATACTTCAATACAATGGATGATGTGACTGATGTTTTGTCCTTTATTTCTCCTTTACCCAATCTTTTTCCATTACTTGCTTATAATTTCTAACATATATTATAATTCTTAATTAAATAAAAGTCTCCAGCTGGAGCGATTACTTGGTTTCAATCAGGAATAGTGACAGACAGCCAAGAAACCGTTTCCAATAAACTGCCAGAGTTCAAATCAAAATGATACGCATTATGTACACCTACACTTGCAAAATGATCACAGCCATGAATTTGAGCACATTAAGTGCTTTGATCAAAGCGATAGCACTCAAGACCTTCGCTTAAAATAGCAACATTTCTGACAATTCTGTCACTTGTGCTTTTTAAATGTTAATTGTAGAATTTTAGCTCCACTACAAAAATATAGTATCTCGATTACAATTGCAACAAAGTTCAAACTTACACATTTGTTCTTTACTGACTCTTCCTGTAGAATGGCTCCAGTGAGAAGAGAGAGGTGAGACAGTTCCAGTTCATGGCCTGGCCAGACCATGGGGTGCCAGAGTACCCCACCCCCATCCTGGCCTTCCTACGGCGGGTAAAGACATGCAATCCTCCAGATGCTGGGCCCATGGTGGTCCACTGCAGGTGGGTGTAGACGACAGATGAGGTGTAGATGAGCTCAGTATGCATGTATACAGTAAATTAACTGCTAATTTTCACTATTGGATGTATTTAATATTTAACTAACCCTAACCCTTCCTCCATGGATGAAAAGAAATGTTAAGACAGTGTGTTTTTTTTTATCAAAAGATTAGTGCCGATACACAGTACATGACACCACATGCAACAGATATGTTGTCATCCTGTTTTTGGAGTCAACTTTATTCTTCTCACGAATCAATAATTCTGAGCCAGTCGAAAAGCCTCTCAGGGTGCTTCTACAATCACAAACTTTGTGCACAATCTGCAGCAACAATTCCATTATGGTCCAGCTTTAGGGCTAGAGGGAGTAAATCAACTAACCCGGAAAGCAAAATGCCCAGTTTTCAGAGGAGAACATAATAGAGCTTCAAAACTTGCCTTGCATTACAGTCTTCTCCATGCACCTTTATCCCAGAGGAACATTCCAACACATAAAACCTCTTTAATGTTGAGTTGCATTCAGTATAATAAATAGTGGACAAAGCAACCATGACGTCACCCATAGGTTTCTAAAGAGCCGTATTGAAGCTCAATTTGGAGCGGCTCTGGCCATCACCATATTGGCTACACCTGAAACCACCTAACTCCCAGGTAATTCAATAATGGGCAAACAGGTGGGGCATGGGTGGAGTTGAAGCAAGCCGGTAACTGAAATTCATCCACCTAGCTCAGAACTACCGAGCTCAGCCATTGCTGTGTTCACACCATAGACTGTATAACGTTAATAAATAGGTTCCCGTAACTTTTCACGTGAGATTTCTTCTCTGTACGTTCATGAAGTACATTTCCCCTCCATTCAGCAGTCTGCCAGTTAACAGGGTCGCTCGTTTACCCGAAACACCGGCGTCTGTCCCTCCACTCAGGTCTGTTAGTACAATTAACCACACAGCAAGCCATATTATTTGTCCAAGTCAGCCTCGAGTGGCCATTTAAGGAACTGCAGTTTTCCAGCCCCCAAGGTTCCGCTTGATTGCATTTTGATACACACAGAAATATCATGTGCATATATCACTATAAGTTTATACACAGCAAAAAGACTGAATATTCACATTCTCAAAGCTGATACCTTATAATGCAGAGCTCACTTGTACCTTGTAATACTCTTGGGTGATACATTAACTCAGTACTGTTGAGATTAAATAGTTTATAAGGCTTTGGATTTCCAGTTCAACTCTGATAACCTTGTGTTCTAGTGCTAGTTTTATCTCCATAGATGTTTCCCCCCCGTGTTTGTACTACACAGTGTAAACAGATGTAAGACAATTATCTGTTATATACAGTATATAGTGGAATGTTCGCTGTGGGGGGG
>JBBPCS010000393.1:3561993-3583122 GCA_037974645.1 Hollardia meadi
TGTGTGTGTGTGTGTGTGTGTGTGTGTGTGTGTGTGTGTGTGTGTGTGTGTGTGTGTGTGTGTGTGTGTGTGCTCCTCAGTGCCGGGGTGGGCAGGACCGGAGTCTTCATCACCCTCAGCATCGTGCTGGAGAGGATGAGGTACGAAGGAGTGGTCGATCTCTTCCAGACAGTGAAGACACTTCGCACCCAGAGGCCTGCCATGGTGCAGACCGAGGTAAGGATACTGTTGATACCCAATATCCCCCAGTGACAGGATGGTAACCAAAGTCAATACTCTATATTTCTACAGCGTACATTTGATGTTATCTAAAGTGGCCTGTAATAGAGGTTTTTAGAGGTCCTTCAGAAATCTCACAGCAAACTCAGGAGGTTCTATCACAGAGGTCCAGTTTCTCAAATTCAGAATTGATCATTAGGATATATTATACAACTAACAGGCAAAGCATCTTAGAAAGCAAAGTGAAGAAGACAATCATGGTGTGAATTTAAATGAGTTCATAAACATTTAAAGGTTAAAAAAAATTTAAAAAGTTAGATTATTGTGACACAGAAAACTCACCCTTGTCATTTCATTAGTGCCTCTAGAGCAAACAATGTTAACGACTACAGTTATAGTGATGAGTCACTTTATTACTTTGAACAATGTGTACAGCACACACACTACATAGCGTACACAATATCTTTAGACAGACAAAGAAAAACTCCCCAAAAAACCAAACAGGGGAAATATGGAAGAAGGACAGATAAATATGCAGTAGATGCTGTGTGGACAGAACGGACCATAATAGCAACGTAACAGGTGTGATATGTGATATTCCAGACATGCATGTGGACCATCTCATTGACGTTTCTTCTTCTGCTTCTTCTCTCCAGGACCAGTACCAGTTGTGCTACAGGGCAGCACTGGAGTACCTGGGGAGCTTTGACCACTATGCAACATAACCACTCCAGCCGAGCAGCCTCCCTGGTCAAACCTCTCAGGAGTGTGCCAAGTGTCCCATTTCAGCCACCATCCACTCACTTGACCCCCTTAAAACCTGACACCCCCCCCCCACCCCCACCCCCCAAGCTACCGGGGGGGAGGAGGAGAAAGAGACACGCTTTCAGTCCCAGCGACGGGTTCAACCAATCACAGAGATCCACACTGACTTAACCAACCACATGAGATTTTGCTTTAAATATAATACCACAAACATTATGATGACTCTGACAAATATGACAACTGTTGTACAGATGCGACAGCGCAGACTGGCAGCTCGCCTCTCTGCTCTGTCAAAGCCAAACCTCCCTGATTGTCAAAGGCTACTGGTAGCACTAAGAGAGCATTCTCTCTGTCTTTATGTTAATTTTATTGTCAATGTTATGATTCATTATGTCAAATGTTATTCTTTAGTGTATTTTTTTGTTTTTAATAATCATTTTAACATCAGACATTTCTTCTGTCTTAAACTGCCCAGCCTGGGGCGTGCATTATTTTCATAATCAGTACTTTTTTTACTTTTATTTTAGGGTACTTTAGCACAAGGGACATGTATTTTTAACACGTTCCTAGATACTAATACAGGAGGACTACTGTTCTCTGAGCTGCTGTCCGATTTCTTTTGTCGCATGACATTACTCGTTTTATTCATATTATGTGTCATAAATATTGTTTTTGGTCTTATTCAGTTCAGTAACTCAAAGAGAATTGCCTTTTCACTTGCTGTTTTCCATTAAAAAAAAAAAAAATCAACTTTCAGAAAACTGATTTCAGAGCACACAACTTGTCAAGTTTGTCTTTCTGTAAACGTGGTAGTCATAAAACAAAAAGTGAATTCGCTAATGTGACTAAATCAGAGGTGTAAAGAAATGGAAAGCACATGATTTCTACCTTTTGTTTTGTTTTTCATCAGAAGCCTATGGCATTGAGGCCTTCATACTCCACAGCGGAGAACTTACCTGAGGAAAACAGACTTTTATACCCAAAGGGTAGGTGGCAGAAAATAAAACTCCCTGATCTCTAAATATATGTTGCTCTTCAAGTCCCTCCCATCTCCTCACTGCCCATCAGCCTGGTCAGTTAGCTGGAGTTGAACCACACAAGAACGAAAGGAGCGGAAGTGGTTCATACGGGCTGAGGAGTAGAAGAGCCATGAACGCTGGCATCTGTACAGAATCAACCATTCCTACCAGAGGGAAAGAGACTCAGCCCTTTGGACTGAAACCTGATATTATTTTATACCGAAATAGAACTATAAATATATATATATAATTATGATTGATTATATATATGTACATTTACACATAGATATATACACAGCTTCAAAGGTATATTGTTAAAAAGGATTAATTCTGCTGATCTACCAACCCTAGAGACTGCAGAGAGCCTGCTGTCCTAGAGTGTGTATTAATGGAAACACCATTGTATCTACTGTACTACCATAGTAACCTTGACAGCTGGTTGTCCGTCTGAATGAGGAAAAACAGCACAAAACCCCCACCCCACCCCACCCATCCAAAAGGACCACTCCTCACTCAGCGCAGGCCATCGCACCCACTCAAGCACACGTCTTCTCCCACACGAGCCGCAGGAGGGGGGAGCGTCTGATCCAAGAGGCCCGAGCAATGTGGTGGTGGTGGTGGTGGAGGCGGCGGTGGGAGGGAGGGGGGACTTGAAAACGCTGGTGAAAAACTAAAATGTTCATTTTTACCTTGTGAATGCTTAGTGCTGTAGGGGTTCGATCTGTTGTACACAGTCTGTTTTCTATTTGTTGATAAAGAACTGGAATTTAAAAAGAAACTGTTGACGAAAAAGAAAAAAATCGATGTTAATAAAGTTAAATAATTGGGTTTTTGTACAAATCCTGGCTTGTGATGCTTTGTTTCTTAACCCTGTTGTTTACAAAATGTAAACAGTTTTTTTTGTGGATGTGCGTGCCTTACACCCTTTTTAACACTTTCTATGAAGACCACATCTATAGGGGCAGCCATAGTGTATTATAATGAAATTCATTATGTTTTATGACTGTATTCATAATCACACATAATCATTTCTGCTGCACTATATCACAGTCATAAAACATTATAGATGTGACTTCTGATTGAGTTCAAGGATCTCATGGATGCTCTTAACAAGTTATAAACTAGAATTTGACTGATAAGGCTTATAATACATTATGACTACCTATACTCACCTATACAAACCTCAACAATCAACCATTGTGAGGACCCATAGTATGCTATAGTGCCCATGTAAGTTATCATTGTACGTTTTCAGTAAAGTGAAGTACAAACTGATGCATGTATAATAATGCATGCTTCATCATAACGTTTCCTTGTTGGCCAGTTAAGTGGAATGCATTTTCATGCATTTAAAAGAATTTATGTTGCATCATAAGTGATTATGTTACACGTTTCCATGGACCAATCAGAAATGAGCAGGTGAAGAATCCAATGTTTAGTTATGTTGCCATGGAGACACCAGATTTGTTGGGTTTTCGAGTCTTAAACGTTTAATACAGAAAAACAAGGAATTTCTTCATATTTGGTAGAAACGTCCAGTTGGACTCAAGGATGAACTGTGATGACATTTTATATTCTAAAGGTCAAAGGTCAACTCCACTGTGACACCATAATGTTCTGCAGAAACACTTTTCTGGCCATTATTCAACACCTTAAACAGAACAGAAGGGGAGATTGTGACCATATTTCACAGTTGGTCTGATTTGGTGACACTAATCTTAAATACCCCCCTATGAAACTGTGCTGATTGTATACAGTAGATCTTCTGTGGCACAGTTTCATCACCTCCGGTCCCATGACTAACTTGCTTAGTGTATTTCTCACCAGCAGCCCACACAGCTGTCAAATTACTGCCTGTTGATTTCACATTGTGATAACGGGGGAGAAAAAGGTTGGGATGAACTGTACCTGTGGACAAGCTAAGCAGAGGTTTGGGTTTGTATATTAATGGTACAATATTTCAAGACAGACGGTGACAAACAGGATATAAAGCTGGATTCATTCTATTTTATTCGTATTTTGCTTATAATTTTGGATTTCAGTTAAGTTTTAGTACGTTTCCAGCGTGGGTTTGCTTGTTTCAGTTGAGTTTTTATTGTTTAAAAATGTTTATTTTTAGTTTAGTTTTTATTAGTTTCAGTATTTATTTTTTATTATAATATGAGGGTGTTTGTCAGGTGCAATATTTAAGAAGTTTAAATTAGGTATTACAGTACAAACACAACACTCCATGAAGGCAGTTGACTCAGTCATGTAGGCATCCCAGTCTCAATAAACCAATGCCTCCACATGCTTCTTGTGTTGACAAATTTGGTCAACTTGACTAAAAATAAAGGCATTACCTGTATATATTTGTTATATTTTAGTTTTGTAAGTACACAATATTGTTTTAGGTTTAGTTTTTTACATTGTTGTTGTGAAGAGTGGTCCTTCATTTTAGCAGTGATAATCTCTCAACCATAGTTACCAGCTAATAGTTTGTTTGCACAACCGTTCCACCTTATTGACCATGTATTTAATTCAGGTCATTCCTAGTGATAGAGCTGGTGTTGGGTAATGTGGAATCTTGTCTGTAGCATTTTACAAACTGTTGTTTTGGATCCCACACAACCAACTGACATCATTGTTGTTCATCCCAGAAACAACAGCACAGCTCAGCAGCCTGTTATCAATATCGCAAGGAGAAACCATGAGTAATCCGATCGGGTAAGAAAATCTGAAAACATATACGGTTGACTAAACTACATTGTAGTATATGAAGATGCCAAGTCATGTGTTCCTGCAAAGATGATGCACAATCTGCCCCAGATGAAGGTGAGTTGCTCTGCCTGAAGATTAAAGCCCAGTTGGAGGATTTGTTCTCCGACAGCCACCTGGCAGAGGACGCCTTCCTGCTTAAACACATGCAGAAGAACAGGCAGGGCTACGTCAGTCTCAAGCTCCTCGCTTGTTTAAAAAAGGTAAAAAATAACAATAAAAAAAGATTTCATGTGCTTACATTCCATCCATTTGAATAAAATAATTCAGTAAAATGCAAACACAGCTGAAGTTGCCACTGTTTGCCACAGATAAAGGTCCTGACCACAGACTGGTACATGACTCTGGCAGGAGCAGAGTACTCAGATATCCTGGAGGTGAATGATGAATGCACCAAAGTCAGGCGGATAGAGCCACTGCCCAAATGGCTGCTGTGCTCCCCTACCAGCAGGCTCCTCCTCGTCTGGAACATTTCTGCAGAGATAACTGAAGAAGACGGAGCAGCCCAAGGCCTGGAGCACCCTTCCCTCTCTGAGAGAATCATTCAGAAGTTCGGCACTTACAACAACGTTACTTCTGTCTGGATCCTGCATCCTGGCAAGGAGCTTCCCAAAGAGCTGCAGCGCTACGCCAAGCGTCACAAAGAGCTTGGCCAGCATTTGTGTGCAGTGGTGAAGTTTGGTCATTTGCAGGGGGTTTCTTAAGGCCTACAGTGCCCTGAAAGCAGAAGAGGGGAAGTCTAACAGTGAGGGCATGTGTGTAGCACTTTTGGGATTCCAGCCAATGCACCACTTCACAGAGGACGAACCATCAGAGAAAAGCAAGGACCAACCTGGAAAATCCCAGGAAAATTCATTCGTAACCTCAGAGGATTCAGTCCAGGAGGAACCCTCTCCACCAGCTGAAGCTCCTGACGAGGCTCCAGATGCATCTCAGTCCTCAGATCACTCCAGCCAAAGAACCTCTGAGCAGATCTCCACCAGCTGTTGCGACCAGTATTTCTCTGGTTTGTATCAGAAGCACAGTAGGATGAGCTGGTGCTCTGGAGGCTGTGTTACAGATCATTCTCAGAGCCCCTGGGTGCTCAGATGCAAATTGTCAGCCGGTGCATTAAACCCCAAGATGGCTGGACACCTGAACGCCCTGTTTGAAGCAAAGAGTGCTGCGTCAGCCCTTTGGCCCTGACGGTGCCAAGGGCTTTCAGGGCAGAGGGAAGCTGCTGCAGAGAACAGTGGCAGATGTATGGGTCAACAACATACTACAAAAGTTTAGAAGCTGATGAATCTAATCAAATATTTTTGAATCAAACAACAGTTATTTAAATTTTGGTATGTCTATTGGTTAGAGAAATTGTTTATTCTTGGTTACATGTAGTTGTTAAACACTGACAGTTGGGGGCAGCATTTAGCTGTGTTATTTCAAACACTGACTTCGTCCTACTTGTCAAGCTGTCGTTGCTTAGGAAGTAAATAAACCTCCACTGCAATGCATGTAAATTGACTATTACACATATTAGCTGGAGTTACAAATTGTTACACAAGCGGAGGTGTTTGAGTGCTGAAGTAAAAGTGTCTCACAATCCACACATGCCCTTCTTGATGCACCCATGGGGCCTCAGCTTTTCTGGTCACAACTGCAAATTGCAGTGTCTATTTGTTCTTGGGCCATGATGGATTTACCTTGTTACCACTTTCTCTCAAGAAAGAGGTGTTGCCTTTCAACAGGAAATGCTCCGGGGGGAAAAAAGCCTCTCATTGTCTCACTGCATCATTTTCCACAAATGCCTGTTTAGATTTTGGTTCTCTAAAAAGTAGTTTTCCACTCGCAGAGATGACATTTGGCTGAAGGCTACTTGTCCAATTATCGAACCCACATCTTGTGCAAGATGAGCGTTGTAGCCTTGTGCCGCATTTCCAGGCTTTCTAATGACACCTCAACGGGAATGGTGTGTTTATAGTGTTACTGATTGAGGGCTCCCTTAAAATCCTGCCCAAACCTAAACAAAATGTGTTTCTTCACTCATCCACGCCCAGTGGAAAAGATTCAATCTGATGTTTATGGAATTCTATCATATTTAAATTGGGAACATACTTTGTTGTTTTTTTTCACTTGTGTATGCTGAATGTCAGACTGTCTTCATGACTAATGTAATCTTAGCTGTTGAGTGAGACTTTGCAGTGTAAACTGATCAAGTGTTTCCCTCCCGTTGACTCTGACTTGATTTAGCAATTAACAGCTGTGGGGCTTTTATTGCAGCGGAGGCTGGTCAATGAAAACTTTACACATCTGTGAACAATATGCATAGAGGAGAGTTGTTCTTGCCTCATGTCAGGAAATGTTTCTGTGCTGATAGTTTCTTTTCAAGGCTAGAAGAGCACGATATCCCCTGCTGCTAACTGAAGGTCATTATGTATTTACATCGGGCTTCTCTGGCCAATAATTGAGGTTTATGTCAAACAAGTTATAGTTGTAATAATTCTCATGTTTTCATAGTTGTTGTTGTTGTTTTTTTAGAGGGAATCTGGATGATTTTGCACCTGCTTACCGTCATCAACATATTCTCAGCGCGAATCCTCTCTTGATTTGTGGCACCATGTTATCCATCAGGTCAGCGCTGAAAGGCTGAAGCTGCAGTGAAAAGGAGAGTTTGTACTGGCCCCACTTACATGAAGTCCACACTTCAGGTCACTGAGATAACAGCCGTAGAATATCCATCAATACACATGCTTGGTATGAGACAAAGCTTATGGTAAAGATTCCTATGGTTTTTCCCCTTTCTCTCTTGGTCAACACTGAAGGAATTTTAAGTCCTAGAAATTTAGCGCTTGGCCACATCTCTGCCTCACCAGTGGAACTTTGTAAGGCGTGATTTGTGTATAATTTGGCCCGAGGATATGAGAATGACTCATGGTGTTAGAATGAGATATTTGTTAGCAAATACTTTGTTTCCTGTTGTTACACTGGACTCTATCACTCGAGCGCAGAGATAGCTGCTTTCTTTCAACATCACTGGCTGCAGACACAATTCTGAAACCACTTTGGATCAACATTGTACCTGTAGATTTATCTTACTGGTTTACGCTCTCAAACATTACCTGTTAGACTTTGTGTATGTCCCTCGTGTCTCTCCCTCATGCATCACTTCACCCGTGTCTACATTCGCTGGCCTTTGTTTATATATGACTGACCCCACACACCTGACGCATTTCCTCCATGGATGGGGTATTTATTTAGATTGCAGTCTGGAGCGCCTGATCGCTTCCAAAAGCACAACCATCTGCTCCTCATTTGCCGCTCAAGGGCTAAAATACTAGTTTGTATTGGAGGAGACATGAACGTGAGATTCTCAACAACAACACCCCGGCTTTTAACTCCAACCAAATGTAGATTGAATTATCATGAAATACCTCGGCTGCGATAATTCCATTTAACAGGGTTTAGTGTTGTCTTAGCACCATTTAAACCAATTGTGAACTTTCTTAATTCCCCCTAAAAGATTGAAAGACACAGACCCCTCTGACTGCACTGATCTGTCCAATTGAGGCTATTACCAGTCGCCCACTTAAGACGGCAGTCTCTCTTGCGGCAGAAGGTAAATGTAAGCCCTCGCTCAGGCCAAAGCATCCTTTAGTGCTCCTGGAGCTAGAGCCAGGGAGATTATCATGTCAGGAGTAATCCGACTCGGCCCAGAAGCACAACTATGGAGGAGGAGGAGGAGGAGCAACAGTTTAGGGGGGAGGAAGCAGGCAGAGGCATCAGAGAAGCACTCTGCTCTGCTTACAGTAACCACGCTTTCCCTCCTCACCCTAACCCATCTTCTCAACCCGCAGAGTTCCCTTCCTTGGAGCTGAAGAGAAGACCTGCTGCTGGAAAGAGGGTAAGGAGATGTGGATTGTCTTTCCTACAGTGCTCTTGTGTGGAGATAAAAATGATCTGAAGTGGAAGGAGTTCCACAACAGATGGAATAAAAGTGAAGGCATCTGTAAGATCTGTTAATTCCGTGACCCTGTACCTCTGTTTTGCTCTGTTCCTCTGTTTTAGATTCAGGTTTGAGCCCAAAAAAAAAAAGAAAAAAAAGTGGGACCTGACACTCTGGATGAAGCATGATGACAGACGTTTTCTGAAGTGAACCGGATGCCAAGTCAGTGACTTTTCTGAACACACAACCCTCTTTTTGAATGGATCGACCTGAGTGCCATGAAGCGCACGCTTACATTCAGAGGAATGTTGATCTTGATCTTTGCAACTTAATAGACTTCCCTAGGAGCGCAAATATGATACAAGATTAATACAGCCTGGACCTGAATCAAGTCAGGACACCTCCCCTACTTGCAGGCACAGGGAGTTGTGATGATTTTCAGGGGAACAAGCAGGAGTCCTGCCCTCGCTCCTCGCCTGTGATGATGATGGACTTACCCAGCCAGCACTTGCCTGTGGAGGTCAGCTGAAGACGACGCCACGCAGCTAAGTCTGGATTAGCCGGCTGAACGGTAAGGACACCACATCTTCTTTTGCTAGTTTAAGCCAGCAGCTTACTGGGAAGGCGTTAGGTGCCGCTGACAGGGATGCCTCACCAAGTGCTTGAGTGGCAGAAAACACACGTTGGATTATCTGTATCAACAAGCGGCCTTCACTGGAACCTCTTGTCAGTTGCACACAGTGGCCTGTCACGAAAAGTTTGCAGAGCAGTTATCATTGTGGCACGCTCTAGCAGCAAGAAAAAGAATTATTATATTCTTGCAGAATTTGTACAACTTCTCAACAAGCAGACAAGTTTGTTTTGACAGGGGGGAATATTTTCTTTGCCTGTCACTTATCCAACATGGTGGTTTGCATCATTGCCATGCATAATCACGCTCCAAAAACGTTCTGTCTTTCCTTTCCCAAAAGTTGGAGCACGACTTATACATTTTACAAAATAGTGATTTCAGATCATTATTTTTCTCTATGTTCAAATTATTTTAGAGATCCACGTTGTTTTGCAGAGCTGCATCTTTAATCATTCAAATAGTTAATAAGAGCTGGATAAAAGTGTCATCTAAAATGATAATGGAGGTACTCTGAGAAAAGTAAAACCTGAAGATACTTGGCATTTTTACCAAGTGATGATCCCTTCTCACTAAGCCCATATCATACATAGAGATTATACTTTATCTAACAGAGCCGCAAGAGGCCAGATAGAGGTTAAGCCTGAAGTCAATTAAGCCGTTCAACTTTCATAACCTGCTAAAGCTGTTCAGAACTGACGGAAGCTGAACGATGCACTCCTCATCAGCATTTTTTTTTTGTCAGATTCTTGCTAAAATATACTTTGTGCCTGCAAATGATTAATATATTAGTCATTTAAAGTGCGCGGGCTTATAAAGATGTAAAATATGTTTCAGGTGGTTGTACTTGCTTGTGCTTGCTCACGTGGGTCATATTTGAAAGTGGTATTCAGTGTGTGCCAGATGGCCGTCAACCCTTTTGTAACAGCAACATCAACATGTTGAAAATGGGTTTAGAGGCGATGCTGTTGTCTTCAAAGAGGATCTGGCATAGACAGATTAGCAGCCAGAATAGCAGCTCATGGACTCTTCTTTAGAAAGTAGCCGAGACAACATCAATCTTACTCCCCGCTCACAGGAAAAATGACGAGGCAAGATGACGTTTTCCTGCCAAGCCTCATGTAACCTCTTTGTCCATTAGAAGGACTATTTAAAGGCATGTCAGAACTGTACCTTGACTCAACTCTTCCCATAATAGAAAGGGGCAGACAAATCGGCACAGGTGTCAAATGTGCATCTATAAGTGTATCTTCCCCTCACACCTCATTAACGCCACCCTAACAGCAACAGGTTCGAGTTGTGAGATTTCGTGCCTGGCTGTTAGGTCACTGGATTGATCTGTATAAATCCGTGGGATGTGATAGTAGGTCTTGCAAAATAAAATCTTTTTAACCACTCACTGACATCCAGTGGATTAAAAGGATGCAGGAATCATGTTAAGTGTTTATCGAATGAGTGCAGAAAACAACACTATTTCTTCCTTGCGTTACCCACACATGTTTTCCCCTTATTGCGTCTCAATAACAAATGGCAGCTTTCTCGCTAACAAGAAACAGGCTTGTTTTAATTATCCTGTAGTTACTGATCGACAGAGTGTGTGAGCCAGCTGAAGCTCAAGTTGCCCAGCAAAATTACAGCACAGTCTAACCTAAGCCTTTTTCAGTTGCATTAGAACCAAGGCTGGATTTAGAAAAGCCAATCCTGGCACAGAACATCCACTTTATTTTGCTGCCTTTTGGCCCACCCTCTAACTAACTGAGGATGTCGCTTTTCTTCTTCACTATTCTGACTGAAAGCAGGGCAGGTTCTGGAGGAGGAGAAGAAGAAGAAGAAGAAGCACCTGCTGGTGCTCTCTTGGTAGGCCCTGCACACTGGCCTAACCCCTGAGTTGGAGGTGTCTGATGGATTAACACATACGCACATACAGCAAGGCCTGGGCTCCACCACCAACACTGCAGCCAGGTGTTAACCCACGTGACTACAGATAAAGCCGGCAGGCTTTAGTGCTAATCCCGCCCTGATCTTTGGAATATGTCCCTATTACCTCCCCAAGCACTCTCTAGCTGTCCCCAGGCCTCCTGATGCTCACTTAAGAGGGAAAAGACAAGACAATGCCTCTCTAGGACTCCCTAAAGCACGTTGTTTCCTTGCAACAACACAGTAGGTGCCTTTCCCGCTGTTTGTTATGCTCCTCTGTTATCTTTTTGGTGCAGGTATTTATGGGGTGTGTTCAGAGTAACGCTGAGACAGCCGGTCACATGGGTGGAGCAGAGCTGGAACACACAGCGTGGTAATAATGTTCTGGAGGTAAAGGCCTCAGGCTGTGCAGTGGCAAATACACAATGGTTAGACCTGTGGACATTTCTAGATATGAAGAAGCTGCAGCATTATGTAAGCTGGATTACCTAGTGTTGTGTGATGGTGCTGCTGTGTGCGCCCTGGAAGTGAAGTGGGCGTCTGGACCACAGTGGAAGGTTAGACTTTGTCTCGATTTCTACACAAGCTCGTGTCATGTGATTGGGGAAAAGTGAAACCACGCAATTGCTGCATGTCTGTGTTTATGGTATGTGAGTCACAGTGAGGGAGGGTGAGCGAGACAGAGCAGGGCTGTATTTAGGGAATGCATAGGAACAAATTCTACAGACATAAAAGTTGGTGTCTGCTTTTTTCCAGCACAAAGAAGCTCTTCATTCATTCCTGTCTGTGATCTTCGCTCGCTGTAATCGTGTCACACTGGACAAGATCCAAGCAAGCTGACGAAGAAGGCACCCCCTGTCTGCCGTCATTCAAAAGTATTAACCACAGACGCCCCTTATCCCCATTTTGACAGATCTCTACTTCATCTTCCATAGGCTGTGGCATTCTGTTGAGTGTCTCCCTCTGGCATGGGAGGGAGGGGAGGACACGAGTGCCACGCTGCTGTAATTACATTACCACCAGCTTAGCAGCGCCATGGCCACTGACCCAATTATTCCTTGAAAACATCAATTTTATTGTGTCATTTGAAAGAATGTGATCTTTGAGTCAAAACAAGAGCTCGGTTGAGGGTTGAGGATCAGGCTCCAGTGTATGTTGCATGCACGCGTCAGAGAATACATAATGTCTCAGGAATGGCTTTGACAGACTGAGGAATTCTTGGCCAAGTGGTTCACTTTCATGGTTTCCCTCAAACATGTTAATGATCCTCTGGGACTGTTCTCACCCTTGTTGGTAGCTCCTCAGGTGACATATGGCTGACAGCAAACATCAGGCGTGCTCTTTCTTCACATACTTCATTTTCACTCCCATTCTGGCTTGAAACAAACAAAGGGCCTTATCTCGTAGCGTGCACGGGCACATCAGTACTGATGCTTTGTGAGGGCCAGGCATTCTGCGCCTGTGTGGGAGCTGTTTTACTTGTCTCTGTAACTCATCTGCACTTTTATGTCTCAGTTTGAGGATGGCTTTTCCTTCTGCTGGAGAGTCCTCTGGGGCTCCACTATATCCTCTGCCTTGTTGCTCTTCTCTGTTTGCTGGAAAACAGCAGCATTTGTCCTCTCAGGAAGTGGAGCACTCATTCATGTCTTTCCGCTGCTCTCCTAAAAAAAACACTGGTGCCCCTTCCGCCTATCAATATCTGTATATTTATGTCCATGAGAGCAGGGGCCAGTAGTAGATATTAAATAACTGTTCTGATTAATCATCCGTGACCATCTGAACAAGCTGCAGAATGCTCCTTGGCACTTTTATTGGTACCAGTCGACTGCAGATGCGACTGATGTGTTTCTGAGTGGAGCAATTATGACAATCTAAGTGTCTTCAGGGACATGAGATCAGTGCTTGTTTGTTTTTACAAGCTAATTGTTTTATCGAGATGAGCCACAAGGTGGACAGGCCGTAGGCATTGATGTATTACAGCCATGTGAAACAGCAAACTCCAGGGCTGAGTAATTGTCCAAAACTGACGTATTAATAGCATAAAAAAACAACGATCTCATCCTCATCTATCATAACAATCCGGCTCTTTTTAAATCAAAAGTGTATCATATTTAGAGCAGGAGCGATGAGATGTCTGGTGTGAGGAGTTGGTGTTGAACCAACAGAAACAGAATGAGACTTTCCATCGAGGCTTCTATCTATCATGTCTGGTGATTAAATATAACAGTGAAGAAGTCAGACGTATAACCGGGCACCGAGGAACACTCTGTGACCGCAGTTCCACATTTGATTTACACTGACTTTGTCAAATGAGGTCGTTAGCTGAAATGTTTGACTTTCAAATGAATACCATTCTGCCCCTTCATTGTGCAGAGGCTGCTTACCACGTCAAACCCATATGGAATTATGAGTGATGAGTCAAGCTCTGAGAGATAGGACTGGTTATACCTGTTTATATACTGTTTATTCCACAACAACTCATGCATGCAGCTTCTTCGTATTTTCCTTCTGCGATATCCAAATCTCAGCACTGTCTGAATTTGCCTCTTCTCTACAAAAGCACAAATTCCACCAGAAAGTCAAAACGTTCCGTCTTTTTACTATTTCACCAAAATTGTTTTTACATAAATTTTTGTGTTTATTGGGAGTAGCCCACATGCTGAAAATGCTAAATTCCAGAAGTTATTCATGTCAGATGTTTGTTTCTCTACTAAACTAGACAAAGCTTTGTGACATTTTGTACATTTTGACATTGTAAACACTCCAGCAGCGTGTACATGTACACTACACAATCCAGTCTGGTAAAACACTCTGTAAGGCCGGTCTGGATTTGCTGTTAGTCACTGCATGCCAGTATACCATTTCCATTTCTGGGGAAATGTTTTGCTCACTGATGACATGATATGAAAAATACAAAGAAGTGAGCTTGTAAAACATCTCAAATACCTGTGGCCTGACAATAAGGAAAGAGAAAACACACAAAGTTGCTCCAAATTGAGTTGTGTGGCTGCTGTGGTGCAGTGTCTATTGAAAGGGAGGGGCGGTATAAGATAAAGGGATGTACAAACACACATGTTCACTAAGGCTTCATCCTTCCATAACACTGCAAATAGGTGTGGTTAAGAAATTCCTGTAAATGAAGGAATAGAATCCCCCCCCACCCCCCCCCTTTTAAAGGATGGTTCGGGAACATTTATTTCTGCAAAGAGAACTTTTTTTCCTTCAGAAATAAAGAGAAAATTTATATTTTTATCCACATCAAGTACTTTTGATAAAATTCACAAAGTTTCATGGGGCAAGGGGTTGCAAAACTCATCCAACGGTTCAAATATGAAATTGCATTGCAATTTTTTTTCCTCTTCAGGCAGCAGCGATTAAACACACACTGCATTCTCAGGTGTCAGCAAGTGATGTCAAGCTGACGGTTCATGAACCCACTTAAGGTGGAAATGAGCTGACGGCAGCATCAGAAAAAGTAAACTGAGGATAAAATAAAAGCCCTGTTGAGAGAAGTGGATTCATGCGTGCGTCAAAGAAATGTGACGGCACTGATTATAACAACTTTTGCATTGTGCTCTGTGCTGTAATGTGCCAAGTTGAAAGGACTTTTTACCTTTTCAAAGGTGTGACTGTTTGAAAATGCCTGACACTCTCCCCTCTCCCAACAGAGTTTCAATGCTCCTCCACATTCTAAGATGAAGTTATGGAAAGGTGCTACTTTTGCCTTCATGCTCTGTGGTGCAGCCCTGTCCATCCTCCTCGTTAGAAACATGGCCACTATTGGACAGCTCAAACCCAAGACCAAACACCCGTACACGTCTTCATCCTCATCAAGACGGTCCTCGTCAACAGAATCAGCGTCCAAGTACTCTCCGTCATCCCCCTCATCATCATCATCATCATCAGCAGCAGCAGCAGCAGCAGAATTGACCATGTCGCCCCGACAGATGGGTGGTCTTCATCGGAGAACCCGCTCGGCGGACGAGATGAACTCTCTCCTCTCAGAGTGTAAGATAAACTGTTATTGTCTTCCTTCCTTGTCTGGTCTTAGGTAAGGTGTCGTGTGAAAGGGCTGCCGGGGTTCAGACAGAACACTTAGTACCTGACTCTGTTGTTTATAGAGCAGGTTTTAATGTCTCACACAAACCTGCAGTCAATTAACACCCCATAGTTCACTGGCTCTCCAAAGGAGCCTTATAACCTTCAGGAGAAGATGATATACCCACTTTCCTTTGGTTCCACATGGTCTCACTGAGAGGCACTCATCAGCTTAAATGTGCCTCAGGGAGCTCTAACATACAGTGATAAGTTCGTAGCTGTCATTATGTCAGATAAAATAAAGTTATGTTCTTGTGCTTGTGTCTTTCATTATCCTGCCAACCACAGTTTGTTATCTCTTTAAACCACCTGTCCTGTGATTCCATGTGATTCTGATTACAAAAATCAGATAATCCCCCTACTGGCTGCCTATCTGTGTTGACCTATCTCCTCTCTGTCAGTTTCCATGATGTTCCAGAGCTTCACAGAGGGCGAGCTTCAGCATGTGGTCGGTACCTTGCTCGACAGGAAGCGGAGGAGGAGCCGGCGCCTGGATGAGAAGCAGGCCCGTAGGACTAAAAGAGCGCGGAGGCCTAAGCCCTGCTCCTTGAGGGAGCTGGAGCTGACTGTGAGTGAACTGGGTCTCGGCTATGATAGCGATGAGACGGTGCTGCTGCGCTACTGCAGCGGCAAATGCATGGCCCACCGGCACAACTACGACATCACCATGGAGCACATGATGCGGACGGGCTTCAGGAAGAAGGGCCGCAAGGACAAGGTCAGCAACGGGCCCTGCTGCCGGCCGACCGCTTTCGAAAAGGACTTTTCCTTCCTGGACAACAAGAGTCGCTATCACACGGTACAGAACGTGTCGGCGAAGAACTGTGGGTGTGTATGACCCAGAGAAATGGACTTCACACTTCTTCTTGCTGCTCTCAGCCTCTGTTGGAACAGTTGAACATCGATGCTGTTAAAAGACAAACTGTGGGATAATGAACTCAAGGGAAGGAGGAAAGGATGGGAATATTTTTCAGGCTGCTCTACGACGGCCTTTTTGTGACAGGCAGACTTAACTTTTATGGCGTCTGTTGATGCAACTTGGAAGTGCTGCGTTTGTGCGGATTCCAAGTAAAGAGACAGAGAAAATGACTGCTCATACCAAAAACGTTTATATTATATTTTTTATCTGTGTAGTAACACTGTAAACTGTGGTGTAACAACAATGTAGTAACATTATGTTTGTGATATTACATTTGAGTAGTAGTATATGCGATAGATGAGCCACGGTGGACTAGATTATTGCTGTTACTACACTTCATATCCGCTCACTTCAATAAGTCCAAATCTTGTAGTGTACATGATAATTATGGTGACACTAAATCACCTTTCAGGCAAAAAAAAAAAGTGCTCAAAAATCTAATTCAAAGCCATGAATAAAACAAAAATAATACATGTAATGCACCAATGTTTACTTTAAGTTCTGTGCAGTACAGTTTAGGCCATCACCAAAGGTGAGTTGAGTTTTTACAGGTGGCTTTGTGAACTGTTTCTCTGCTTGTATGCATGACTGTTACTGATTGCAGTGTTATTACACAGGTTAAAAAAACCCCCACATGTGTTATTGATAAGAATGCGATGAGGAAAGAAAATCCTTTTATATAGCTCCAGGTTTGAAACCCACTTTTAATTATCGTGTTTTGTATATTGATGTTGTATAGATTAACAATGAGGACCTGTTTCAAAACACATAAACACTCCCTCACTTTAGTAATAGAGCAACATGAAAATGGATCCCATATGCTTTTCTTAGAATAACTCATCACACTGAAAGAAATTATGATTTTTTTTTTTACACTTTTCCCAAATAACCCAGTCTTGAAATTACCCTTAATCCTCTGGAACTATTTTCCTCAAAGAATTGCCAAAACCCAACAAGTCAATTCAACACGCATGATGACTTCATTAACTTATCGTAAACACCTCACGTATCAAGTTCCAGGTGATATAAGCCCTTTAATATCATCTCTGGATGTAATATGTGAACGTTTACACTCAGACGTTTGAGCTAATCTGAGTTGTGGAAGAATGCTTTTAGTGATTATGTTTTTTTTTCTCGCTGACAGAACCTAACTATGATCTGGAAATTTATTTGCACCAAACCATTAAACCCTGTAACTTGCTATGATCCAAAGCCCGCAGTACAGCCTTTTATTGGCCCATTAAATGCCTCCTTGTTGTATTGCCTAGTAGAGTTTTAGGGAAAAATAAGCTGTTGAAGTGAGTTATGAAGCATGTTTTTCACCTTCCACAATCTTTATTTGGTTTGAACCCATTGCAACTGTTTGCCTGAAGTACAATAAATTATGTTTTTGTTTTTGTTTGTTTTTCCTGAAGAGGTGCAGTGTGGGGCACTGATGCGGTGCATCTTTTATTGTAGTTTATATTGTATTTATTTGGGAAGTAAATTATGTTTTTTGCATATTTATTTAGATTACCACACAGAAATGGGACAGCTTATTATCATTAAGCAACTGTGCCAAAAAATGTTTTATCCAACGTTCTATAATGACTGCTGAATAAACATAATTTCAGAAGTGTGGATGTTCATCATTTCTCCTAAACAATCAATCTTTAGGTGTCAAACATAATCCCATTAAAACACCAAAACCAGTTAATTGATCCTACTAACACGTATTGCTTGTGTAGCTCAAGCCTGATAGAGCGTATTTATCTTAGAGCTCCACTGTCGCCCAAAAGCTATTAAAAACACATCAATGAGCCCTGCTGTTGGAGTGAATGAAAACTGTATGTGTATGTGTGTGGAGTTAATGCTATCTCACATACGGCGTCCTGCTACCAGACATACTCAATAAAGACATTGTGTATTAATCCGCAGCTGAAAATAGTCCCCAAAAAATGCACTATTTACTCCTAATTTTGATCGCTTGAGATTCGTCACTTTCGATTGAAGTTATCAGTAGGAAGCAATGGCCTCGGGGTTGAGTGCTATAGCCTACACAAGATAGCCAGAAAGTAACTGAGAGAAAATCATTAATATGGGATTTGTTAAGTATAAGTTATACTTTCAGTGGAATTGAATTGTTCATACAGAGATGTTTTGTAAAATGCATCTCTTTGGGGTCAGAGCAGTGTGTCTGAAAAAGTAAACTTTTCAAAGGTGAACATAACTTTGTTTTTAGCTTCATCACCAGCTTTGAGTTTAGTTGAAAGGTTTTATGAGGCTTTGTTAAGGCTTCATGAGTTACAGAAATTTCTCAACCCCTACACAAGCATTAAATCCATTTCTACTGTACAGAAAAACTCCACCTTAAGGGGTACTATAATAAGAATAAGAATAATAGCCTGCTTATTATTATCTCATCCTCATTTTTCTCAATGTTTGCATGAATTTGCATCTTTCAGGCTTTAGCACGTGAGCTCCTGTTCTTAGTCACCGACCTTCAAGCTGTGATTGGCTTGATGGGTTTTCCAAACAGGAAGACAGTCGACAATGAGCACAACACCAGACTAATTTAGATCACTGAAAAAACAAAAAAAATCACAGATGTGGGCAGCACAGGGAGGTTATGAATCAAGACCAAAATAACAAAGTTCTGTTAAGATTTATCACTCAGTACTGACCTTCAAACATCATACAGAAAAAATATATTTTAGAAAAAGTCAGTAACTCTTTACAATAAGGTACACATATTTTGATCAGTTACTAAGGAAATAATTATTAGCTAATGATTACTTAATGATTAAATTATAATCAAAATAAAGTAGCTTATGATTAGTTAATGATAAGTTAATTAAGGAACTAATGAGTTAAACTAATGAGAGAACAGCAGTAACGAATCATTCATTGCTAATTACTTAATCGTTACTTACTCATTACTTTGTCAGCCAAAATAAATACATTTTAAACGTACTAGCTAAACCAAGAGAAAGAGAGCATTAAAACACATATAACATTTGATTAAGTGTTACTCGTTAACTAGTTGTTAACTAATTATTAGTTCCTCATTAGTTCCTCAGTAACTACTCAAAGTTTTACCAAAAAATATACAGGTTAGATATCTTAAATGTTAGTTTGTTCGTTTTTACGTTTTTGGCTTTGAATAGCTCCTCCTACCTTTCACTGTGCATTTTATTATGAATCAACAATGTGTACAACAGTCAAAAATGAAGCAAATTTAGTATGCCAGCCTCTTTGAGTGGACTTTGTCCAACTTTGTCATTTTTCCGAACTTGTCATAACAGTGAACAAGCTGTTAGATAAAGAGACTACATGTTAAAAAATATGAATAGATTCACAGTATGTCTTCAAAAAAATACTAAAGTCTGTACTTGACACATGGCTGTCACTTTATTTTCTTACCGTTGATAACCTGTTTACATCATATGGAATACATTTATTATAACTAGGTTATACCTGCACACATCACAGTATATTTATGTATATTTTATTTATAACATGTTTACAAGCTGTAAAATAAAGCACAGGCATCCACTGTAGAGGCTTGAAATATGCTCCTGTTTTATTGCACAGACATAATGTTTCACACATCATCTTGTGGGGTTTTTTTTTTTTTTGTAGGTGTATTATTTTCTTTTTTCTTGGCAAACTAATGGGGGTGTGTGTTGTGTTACATGCTGTTTGTTTGCACAAGACAAGACTCCTTTGTTGCATTGTGCACAAAGATTTTCATGTGACAAATCAATGAAAAGTTCATCACAAAAAAATTACAATTCAAAGTCAAAAGTCAAAGTTACACTTGTAACAGTGATGTCTTTGAGTGAAGCTAAATTCAAAACACACAAAATCATAATTTGTACAACATTTAAGATGTGATACAGATTTATGAATAATACTTGAAAGATGATGATATTGTTGGATTAATATAAATTATTTAGAATGTTTGTCTTATGTCATTGTGCTGTTTAGGAGCTTTCGATACCGTACAGCATACACAGACTGTAGTGAATGTGACAAATAAAATAGACAAGCCAAAGCTTTTAGAATGTATTTTCTCATTCAGCCTTATCTGTCCATCTCTTTCTTGACTGTCTTGAGCAGAGACACAAAGATGTGGCGACAGCTTCAGGTGTTTTTACGTGTGTGAGGAGTGTCCCAAACCCACCAGCACTCCAGGAGCAGACGGTAACAACATCCTCTGTGCTGGTCGGGCCGGGGTGCTCCTCATCGTCTTGGCTGGTGGCTGAAGAGGGTGGTGTCAGGGGTCAGGGTGGAGCAGCAGGGGCAGGGGAGTCGTAAGTGCTTGGTGCCTGGAAGATAGGTGCTGAGAGTGGGTCAGTGGTCTGCTGGGTCTTCCTGGTCCACTCTCAGCTGCTCCAGGAATACAGAGGAGTGTGAAACAGAAAAACAAGGCATGAATCATTTTGGACACAATTATACAACCTTTGCATGTTGTATTTGTATAAATATTATAAACAATGGAATAATATTCCAAAAGGTTTTATAATAAGTGAAATCCACAAATGTAAAGTTAACTTTACACTATTAGTACTTCTGTAGTCTCAGTGACCACTGCTCTCCAGCTGGTCCTGTAGTCATCCATCCTTCTCATCTGGTCCGTATCTTCTCTGTTGTCATGGAAATCCTGGATGTAGGATCTCAGTCTTCCATGTTGCAGCTTCTTCTGGGGATGTTGATGCCCTGTGATAGTGCAAAAGAGTGAGTAAAATCAACAGTCTTTGGATTGAGTGAGGTTGAGACTTGCATTAACTGTTAACTTACTGTACCTCTGGTATTGGCATCTAGCTTAGTTAAACTGTGTGTGTGTGTGTGTGTGTGTGTGTGTGTGTGTGTGTGTGTGTGTGTGTGTGTGTGTGTGTGTGTGTGT
>JBBPCS010000393.1:3590783-3613018 GCA_037974645.1 Hollardia meadi
TTCAACACTGCACTCACTCAAGTCCCCAGTGAGTCACTCGCCAAATTTGAAGCAGATCAGATGAGCGGTTCTCGAGACATGCGAGAGACAGACACAGACAGACAGACAGACAGACAGAGATTCCTTGCTTTTATAGAGTTGTTAACCATACTTCTAGTACCTCCAGATAATAATAAGATATACAAGTGATTCCTAACCTGTGGGTCGACCAAGCCTCACCAGTCATTTCCTAAACCTAACCACGTGGTTTTTGTGCCAAAACTTAACCAAACGTCACCTTTGTTTTGTGCCTAAAATTAACCAAAGTAAAGTTAAGCGGGGCGCGAGCCTTTGCGCACCAGTGCGTCGTCAGGCGACGCCAAAGGCTACCTTGCGCGTCTGGATATGACGAGAAGGGCGCATGACAAAACTTTGATGTTTACCATTTCTGTTACATCACCGTTTCTTTTAACAACACTCAGTAAGCGTTTGGGAAGGGAGGACACTAATTGTTGAAGTTTTGAAAGTGGAATTCTGTCCCCTTCTTGCTTGATATGACTTCAGTTGCTCAACAGTCCGACGTCTCCGTTCATAATGCGCCAGACATTTTCAATAGGGTACAGGTCTGGACTGCAGGCGGGTCAGTCTAGTACCCCCACTCTCTTACTCTAAAGCCACGCTGTTGTAAGGCAGCAGGATGTGGCTTCATTGTCCTGCTGGAATAAGCAGGGACATTCCTCAAAAAGACATCTGGATGGCAGCATATGTTGTTCCACAACCTGTATGTACCTTTCAGCTTTAATGGTGCTGTCACAGATGTGCAAGTTACCCCTGCCATGGGCACTAACACACCTCCATACCATCACAGATGCTAATTAGCTCATGCATCACAGAACAATTTGGACGGTCCTTTTCCTCTTTAGCCTGAAGGACACGACGTCAATGCTTTCCAAAAACTTGAAATGTGGACTCGTCAGACCAAAGGACACTTTCCACTTTGTGTCAGTGCTTCGCATGGTAGTCTTCACTTGCATTTGTAGATGCAGCAACAAACTGTTTACTGACAGTGGTTTTCCAAATGGTTAACCCCGTCCTTGCTTGTGAAGGACTGAATCTTTTGATGATTCCCCTTTCATATTCAATCATGATACTATCACCTGTTACCAATGAACCTCTTTACCTGTGGAATGTTCCAATCAGGTGTTTTTGAGCATTCCACAACTTTCCCAGTCTTTTGTTGTCCCTGCCCTGTCCCAACTAATTTGAAACGTGTTGCTGGTATAAAATTCAGAATAAGCATATATTTACAAAAATCAATTAAGTTTGACGAGATGCATTAAATCTTTGTCGTTGTACTGTTTTCATTTGAATTGAATGTCAAAAAGGATTAGGAAATTGTTACATTCGGTTTAATTAATGTTTTACAGAGTGTCCCAACTTCTTTGAAATTGGGGTTGTACTTGTGAAATCCACAGCCTTGAATGTGATGGAGTTGTTGTTCCTCTGACCACTGGCAAAGTCAAACAGTGAGGTGAAACACAAGAACTTGTAAGACCACTGCAAATAGTGCAGATTTTTATACTGTCAATCTAAGGTCACAATTTGTCTTTTTTGTGACTTTCATCACACCAGTCATTTACAGTTAAGAGACACTGTAGAAACATAGTCACCAAAGATAAGGAGCAGTTTGGGAGTGGCAGATATGTACCTAGTTTGATGTATAGCATCTTATCAGGCTAATATGGTGCATGCATAAAAAAATCATGACCTTGTGCATGATGCATACCGTACATAAACAAGTTTTGCTCCGATTCCTGCTCAGTGCAGTCAGAGGACAACATGCATCAACCTGTGGGCCACAACCAACACATGAATACAAAACAGATGAACCACTCTCCATTCTTTGGCTGTTGTTTTGATTTAATACTGATCAGAAGACAATGTTAAAGTATACCACGCTCTACCGACGTCTTACTCTGCAATTTGGATTTAAGTTTGGATCTTGTGCAGACAGTTTTCAGAAGAAAAAAAATCCCAATGTCAGTCCAAAATGGTTTATTTTGTAAAGAGGGCAGTTGGAGATGAGAAAACATGGTGCGCTACTAAATGATAATATATTCAAATGTACATGGCATTCAAAAGGTATTACAGTTATCACTCAAATTTTCCACACATGAAGTTAAGTCTTCATTCCAATGTTTTCCAAATGTAAATGGATAAAAAGTTTGTATATTTTCAAAAAAAAAAAAAAATGTGTCAACACAGTAAACCCTTGGGATGCTGAAAAGAAATGAAGTAACAGTTACATGCAGAATGTAAACTGTTATTCTAAGTTTTTTTTGATTTGGAAAAACAAAACTAACAAAAAAAAAACCACAAGGTGAATGACTAACATCTTAATTTAGAGAAAAATTTAAGGTGAATCCTTCTGCTCTTTTATCCTCACATAAGCAGAAAATGAATTGTTTCAGCCTTTTATGCAGTATACTTCAATAGGAAATATAAGAAATTGCTATTAATGACAACTTGAGTGGTCTTGGCTAGCCATTACAAACAGCACATGTGTTGAGATGTCTCATGAAAAAATGACAATCCAAAATAAATTACATTTGCCAAAACCTAATGCACGTACTGGTTGAAATGAGGAGGGGGGGTTGGACTCAATTTAGGAACAAATGACTGATGACTAGTCAAATACACTGTGAATGAAGCTCCTCTGGATGTGTGGCGTCCAGAGGCACAACTGTTGAGTGAGTAAAAAGGTCCCAAAGTAGAAACTGCAGTCTTAACATGTGCCATACTTTAAAATGTAGAGGAAAACACCCTTACACTCATCAATATGATGAGCAGAAAAGTCCCAAACCAAAGCTTTGAAGTCTTTATTTTTGCTATCGGGAGAGGAAAAAATACTCGAAAACAAAAATAAATCACAAAACAGGAGAGGGAGGAAGAAACGACTCCAGATATTACGCTGAATGCAGAGAAAATTAACTGCACAAGTTGGGTGAGACACTCCGGCACAAGGGGTTATTTCCTGGAGCTAGACTTCTAATATCCAAAAGTACTGGTCTGGATGACCCATGTTGGTCAAAGGGTGTCCATGGAGATGCCTACAGCAAAATGCCTCAACAGCAGCATCTTAGCAGGCTGTCCAAGTGACGCTATGTGCTTCCTGTTGCCTGGCTCTCTCCTCCCTCTGAATTACCTACAGGAAAAAAAGTGACAGTGGGTTCACAGGGTTTTTTTTGTTGGAATGTAAATATCACAAAACAAACTGCTGCTGTGGCACCAAAAAGCAGCAGAAAAACCACAAATACTCCATATCATATCATTCATGTGGTTTAAGAGTAAACTAGGGAATGTTACACACACACACACACAAGCACAAACACACTGACAATAACTAGAATTACCACCCAGAGGTTGTGTGCGTCTGCCAATCAGTCAAGTAAGGGTTAAAATTAATGTCTGTCCAGACTCATGCGGTAGTAAAGATTTTGAAGGAATTTAATAATATATGTAGTTCTTGGCAAATTGGAAGTTGTCACTATATTGACATGTATGATTCCAGCGAGAAACATGCTGTCTTCACTTAGAGACTATTTCTACAGAAGCATACAGAGGACTGATGGAGAGCTACATCACATGGTGCAACAACAATCACCTGAAGCTCAATATCAGCAAAACCAATGAGCTTATGGTGGACTACTGCTGTATGACTATTAGCGTTTAAATTAATTGAGAGAAAAAAAAAATCTAATTCCTTGTATGTGTTCACACGCTCGGTCAATAAACCTGATTCTCACAGAACACAAAGTTGTAGTCAGTGGACAGTAGACAATGTGGTAAACGTGGATTCTTCACACACGTTCAACCCGGCAGCACAGAAGATCTATAGCATACAATCAGCACAGTTTCAAGGTGGACACCGAAGATTAGTGTCACCTATTCAGTATCTGACCAAATGTGAAATACGGTCACAATCTCCCCTTCTGTTCCCGAGTTATGGTGTTGAATAATGGCCTGAAAAGTGTTTTTGCAGAACATTATGATATCACAGTGAAGTTGACCTTTGACCTTTTGGATATGAAATGTCATCACTTCATCATTTTATCCTATTAGACCTTTGTATGAAATGTTGTCATAATAAGCATATGAACTCTTGGGGTTATGGCCAAAGACATGTTTTGTGAGGTCACATTGACCTTCGACCACCAAAATCTAATCAATTCATCCTTGAGTCCAAGTGGACATTGGTTCATAAGATGTTCCTGAGATATCATGAGAATGAGACGTACAGGACAACCCGAAAACATATTGCCTCCGGCCAGACATCACCAGCGCATAGGCATAAAAAGAAAACAGAACAAAACAAAAACAAATAAATACAAAATAAATAAATAAATCACTCACTCGTAGCAGGAGTGGAGACTGAAGCTGAGGCAGAGGCATTGTCTTCCTCGTCACTGTCGTCCTCGTTGGACCGCGGTACCTCAGCCTCAGGGATGGTTGTTGTCGGGGTCTCAGGCTCTTGCTCTGCCCTGCTCTTCAGGGCTAAGATACGGTGATGTAACGCTGCAGCCAACTGACCTATGTCCTTAGAGCTACCCTGAAGCAAAGAGACACAGAGGGAGAGACCACTAAGCCACATCGAAGAAAAAAAAAGAAAGATTGTCTTTAAGATTAGACCATCTTATAACAGGTCTTGATTCTCTCAGCATTTTTTTTCCTAACGTGTGAATTGTCTGCATGAAAATGAAAAAAAGTTATATACAACATACATGTTATTTTCACTCAAAAAGTCCAAACTAACTAACAGCCTGATAAACTGTGAGGTCAATAGTTACAGTACATGTCGCATATCCCACAAGGTGAAGCCATGTGAGAGGATTGATTAGTCTGCAGATGCAACTTTTGGAGCCATGACTTCCCATAGCGAGGTAGCTAATGCTAAACTAACCAGCTCCCTGCTGATATGTCAACAAGTACCCACAGAGGAAGCAGGAGAATTATGAGAACAAAACAAAAACAAATTACCTCTATTTGGGGTTTGGTACTTTTGCAATCTTTGGTGATACATACTGATATTAAGAAGACCTTGACCCCCTGGTCCTCTGTGTCCATGGCAGTGATTCGTACACTCTTCTCGCTGGCCTTGTCCACCTGCATTTGGGGCCAAAGTTTAGTGTTGAGGATCAACCGGAGACTGCCCTGGGTCCTCATTACTGGAAGGGTTTAAACACAAACACACACAACAGTAATGAACTAGAGGCCCAAAAAGTCACTTTTACAAAACTGTTTTTTAGTCCATGGTACTCTACCTGACTATGATCTCAGTTCTGAGTACTTGTCATGGAAGATAAAATAAATGAACTTAATAGAAGTAATTGTTATAGGCCTATAGCCCCTTTCCAAGGTTACTGAGGATGTTGTTTGTTTACAGTGCTAATAATATGTACATCAGCATAGAGAAATAAGACGTTACCTGAACCAACTGTCTGAAATCAAGTAGCAATCCTTTTTAGAAAAAGCAAATTTTACATTCTCAGGAAAACTCTTTCTTTGATGACCAAATACTTTATTCTTCCACCATTACACTTATACAGTGTACTTAACAGCATGCTGTGGTGTCTAGTCTACAGAAGCGTGTAGCAAAGGAATGGGCTCCTCCTTGTGTTCAAAGTCAGGTATTGTAGTAATAAAAACATTAAAAGCACAACTAAGAAACATTTGTACTTTTTACTGAAAAAATGTTAGCTCTTTATCCATATCTATCTGGCACAAACATTCGATCATTGAACCATAAAAAACTGAAACTGTGCAGTCTCAACAGCAAATGTACTTTTTTCATCCCCAAGAAATGTCTGCACGTTTTTACCTAGACGAGACTGTAGCGTGCCATCGTCCGTTGATGCCATGTCGTTGAGCCTCAGCAAACCTCGACCTCTCTCTATCCACGACTGAGCCGTCTTCTCAAATACATATAACTTGCACTGCATCTGAAGTAAGATTGTGACAACAAAGAAGAATTTCATTGCTTTCTGCCACATTTCTCTGATGCGCATGTTTAATGTGAGCCTGCCTTCTACCTGTAAAACATTGCTTTCTGATTCCTCTCCAGTTTTGACATCGACTTTCTCTAAGATGCACTTCTTGGCTGTGGCTTTGGTGTAAGCTGCTGCAGACTCTTCCAAAGACTCTGACACGACGTTCACTGGTGAGATAAAATACAGTCGTGAGATATCTCCAGTTCCCTAGAGTCAACATTTAGTAAGTTACGGAGATTTTTTTATCAAAATGTCTGTTTGACAGTCTCCTCTCTCTCCCGTAATATTCTGCAAGTGATATAAAAATGACATTCTCTTAAAAAAAATTGGACTAGGCAGTGCTGAAGGGTAATCATGAAGCACACAGGCTGGCTGCCACTTCACTCCGTCAGTGAAAACAGGAGCTGTTCAGGCTGCTGCAGATCATAGCCACTTCAGCTCTAAGCCCACATTAATAAATGCCTGTGCATGCAGCAGCCATGAAATGCTCAATTTCTTATGATTGTCAGTGGACAAAGATCACTGAAGCATACTGTCAAACCACAAAAACATATGTATAATCTCATTAGGCAATGAGATTTGTATGTTTAGCCCACAGAGTATCAAAACATAAGGTATGAGTAAAAGATTGAAACAGTATTTAGCCATAGCCTCCATTGTTGTAAACTTATTCATCAAACCAGGTCATGCAGAATTGAATCTTACATTTGTAATGTATTATTTTCCTTTAGAAAAGCAAATAACATTTTCTAGTGATCTGAACTAATGTCACTTCACACTTCATGCAGATTGCACCTTATTTCAGTTTAAGAGTTATTTGCTTTTGCTGTTAACAAATAGGGACTCTGATCGTATGGAAAGAGGAAGATAAATGCCCTCTTTTGTGTCAAATTATAGCAAAGATTTTGTGCTTGAGGGTGTAAAAAATAAAAAATACTGCTACTCCTTGTGTTGTGAAATTCAATGGGTGATTGACTGTATGGAACTGTCTCAATGTTTAAGAAAATGGGTGGGATGTTCATCTCCAATTACAGCTCTTTATAGAGTGCTAATCAAACACTCGCTCCCACCTACATTTGATGTCGATGTTAAAAAACTTTAAATTACTCATCAAATAGATGTAGACATATTTCAGTGACTATTTCTGTTGAACTGCTTATTTTACGGTCCCCAGTCTTCTTTAACTCGTTTGTTATCACTTGAGTGCAGCCAAGTCACTTTCTTAAAACGATAACTTGTTAATAAAAACAAAAAAATTTTCAATAATGAGTGGGGGTTTGTCTTTACCCTTCTCTGGGGTGGTTTCCTGTGATGAGGGCTCTGTAGCAGGGGCAGCTGTAACTTCTTTATTTTCCTCATTTGAGGACTCGCCCTTCGGGGGACTCTGAAAACACAACAAAGCTGAACCTTGGAACCAGTTCAAAGCTCAATCAAGTTGTGGCAGACGGTAGACTCACTATTCAACAGGCTGTGTCAACTCACCAGAACTCGTTCAGACATGTTCTGCCCAAAAACAAATTTTGCCCCACTGTCTGTACTGTTTGTGGCATTTTTTGAACTAAAAGGACAGGAAAGAAAAAAAAATAGTTAGTTGATGGAAGTTAATCATGAATGAAGATGAGTTGCTAAAAATACTCAAAAGAGGACATCGTTTCATCACCTTGGGGTAGAGATGTACTGTAAGAAATAATTAGTGCCCTCTGATTGAGCGTCCAGTGGCACACTATCCTTTGACTTGTCTTCTGTACTGTTCTCTTCCAACTAGAGGAAAAACAAATGTGTTAAATCTGGAGTTTTGTTAAAGAAATTACCCAAACTTAAAGAAAACCACAGACAAGTTTTCAAACATTAATGAAAATCCTGCTCAACGTGTAGCATAGTGAGTGAGCAGCAAGTCACCATTTTCTAATTGTCAATATCTTGTCCAAACATGGCTGCCACAACAGTTCCAGAATCGCCACAAATTTATGCAAAATAATACAGGCCATTGTTCAAAACAAACTTGTCCTATAAATATTTAATTATTTTATTCAATCATCTTCTCTAAAGTAAATACTTCACTTATACTTAAAATGGTTATGACATGTATTTATTTCATCACTGGAGTAATCTGCAGTTAAGATAATCATTGGCAAAATGTATTTGTGCATCAGTGTGGGGCAGGGAAAATAACTGAAAAGATTTACAGACAATAACAGTCTGTTATGGTAGTTTAAGCCTTTAAAGTAAACAGGATACATTTAATGACTGAATAACGTTTGATGACACATAGTGTAACAAGTTAATAAAACAGCAGCGGTGCAGAAATTACTTTTAACATTGTAATGTTGCTAAATTGTGGGCACAGTTTAAACCGATGGAACAGATTGATAAAACCGTGGGGACAGTTTACTAACTCACTATATCATGCTTGGGTGGGGACACAAAGAAAACAGGACAGACGTTGCTGTCTTGCTGTCGCTCCTTTCTGGACAAAGATAATGTGCTTCAGGTGTCCGTGCATAGCAGTTGTAATGCTGTGATACGCCCTTTACAATTTGCAGAGCTTAAAGAGCTCCACATTGTTGGGTCTCTGTCTAAACACATTTTGGGTCATCGTGGACAAAGTTTGTTTTAGCTGCAGCTGGCTCTCCTCGGTAATCCATACTTTGACCGGGCACAGCCAAGATTCATTGCGATGCGCCGACACACGTTATGCAAATCGATGTATTTTGGTAATCAGTGACGTTGATTGTGTCATGAATCACCCCTGCCCTACAAAATGTCGCAGAAAGTGCTCCTCTGTGAACTGAAGTCACAAAACACAAGGAATTCTCTTGGCAAGGTAACCAAGACCCATAACAAAGAGAATCTATCATGGTCATCACACATCTCGACCCTGACAAAGAAAGCACAGAAAAGAAACTTAAGAAGGCTAATTCCCATGCCAAGGTCTTGTTAATTTCTACAGAGGAGCAACAAAAAGCATCCTGACTGGAAACTTCTCAAACTCGCATAGTTCGTGCATGGATCAAGACGGGAAGGCTCTGCAGAACATCATTGGTACACATCTACCGAGCATCAGTGATATCGGTGAGGTGCCTATGCAGAGTCCAAAGGATACTTAAAGACAACACCCACCCCAGCCTGTTCACCCTGCTGCCGTCTGGCAAAAGATACAGAAGTATCTGCTGCCGTACCACCAGACTACGGAGCAGCTTTTTCCTCAGGCTTCAGAGACTCCTGAATTCATCTTCCACACTTAACCCTATAGTTTTTATTTTTTGAAATAGGATTATTTTTGTATTGTGATTATTTATTAACTTTTTATATGTTTTGTATGTAGCTAAGGGAACTACCATTCATGTTTCATTATATAATCTTGTGCTATATATTGACCATTAAACTTCTTGAATCTTAGTCTAGAAATACATAAAAGTCACATATTAAACACAAAATGTAGACTACAACAAGGCAACTTACTATTCAGAATACCATCTCAAATGTGTAAATGCCCCTCCTCTGCCAGCCACATTTCACACACTTTCTCGACTCAAGAATGCACATTCACTGTGTCAGGAACAGGTGCAAGACGAGAGGAAAACAACCCACCTTTGCTCTGTCTTTGATATTCTGACCAAACACAAAAGATATTGCTACATCCGTCTCCTTCTTCTCTCTTCCATTTCCGTCTTTGTTACCACTTGCTCCATCTTCCTCATTTTCATGTTTCTGAAATGGGAACAAGAATGGCCCAGGGTCAACATCACATTTATCTTTTTCTGTATAATGCCAGTTCTATAACAATACTTTTAACACTGCTCTGCCAACAAATTTCACTTCAAATAAAGTGATTCTTTTGATATCTGACATTTGCATAACTTTTCATGAATGCCTCAATATACTTCATTAGAAAAGTAGTATGAAAATAACCACAAATCTTTATCTCGTTTAAATAATCTAACGTTTCCCACATTTTCTGGTGACTTAAACAAAGTCTGTATTGAACTGGTATTGTTTTTCCAATACTAAGTCTTTGATTAAAAACAACAGGCAGAGATTTTGCCTCTCCTAACCAGTGACTTGGCCAGGGGGACTGAGTGCTCTGTGTTGTTCAGGAACAGGGACTGGGTCCCAGGTGATTCATCTGATGACTTTTTCACACCGTTGGTTCCACAACTGGAATCTAAATGAACAGAAAGAAGAACAAAGATAATTAATGTTTTACTACTAGAATTTTTTTTGTACTGGAAATTTAGTCCAAAAGGCACATACAAAAAACACACTATTACACGATGCAAGTTATGAATATCTAAAGTGAAATGAATTATAAGGCAAATGAAGATTTTAATGATTGATAATATTTTATTTGTATCAAATGTCACTAAATAGATGCAGTTGACTCCAAGTTGCACTCACTAGACTCTATATGTGATTTAGAGGGCGGCGCCTGAAGAACTGCAGGGCGGAGGACACTGCGTTGCTGTTCCTTGGGTTTCTGACTTGGGATGCCTGCAACAGAGGCAACTTGTCTTATACTAAACAATAAGATGTTCTGGGTCTACATGTGCAAGTCTAGATGTAAAGTTTGCATTTCTTAAATGGATCATATAAAAGGGTGCAAGTCTGGGTTCAAGTCATTTTTCCAATACAATGAAGTCAGTGTGAGAAAATACGACACAAAGAAGACTATCAACCTCAAACACCAACCTGAACTTGGTGCCTGTCCATGTATGAGAGTTGGTGGCTTTAAACGAAATCCAACAGGCTTCTCCTCTGGTGAGACGGAGCACAACAGGAGGCAGACATTAAAAAAAATATCTAAGAATTACACAGCAACCTTCCTTCTGTTTGTGCACTTTTCTAACCACAGGGCCAATACCACAGCAATCCTTGTAGAGCCTCAAGAGTTGTGATCCAACTCCTGCAGTAACATGGCAGGCTCTAAGGCCTCTGATCTATTTCTATCGCTGACTCTCCATCTCAGTGGCTTTATTAGCCTGACATGACCTGGCCCTAATCAGTGCTAAAACAAAAAGCTGAAAGCATTAAAAACTGCATGATCTTGTAAATGTGGAGGGAAAAGAGTCCCTCCACATTTACAAGATCATTATTGTGTTTCATGAGCGTTAATGGGTTTTTTTTAAACAACCCAAGTCTTATTTTCATTTTACTCACCAGCATAATTCTTAGGACATGAAGGTGCACTAGACACAGCTGTGCAATGGAAACAAACAACCATACAAGCAAACAAAACTGTTAATTATGCTAAAAAAAATTTTTATGAATTATGCCATGTTTGTTTGCTCACATTGATGCCCTGTCCTCTCTGTGGTAACAGCCATGTCAACGCTACACAGTTGAGTTGGTGTTCAGAATTCAACCAATCAAACCCAAAGCCAAAATTGAATAAGACATAATAACAGAAACTTTACACTTCAAATTCTTCACAGAACACACATTTTGTTATAGTGTTTAAGTCCCACTGCAGTAACAATTTCAGTCACTGTGTGAGGGGGGGAGTTATCAAATAATATTTATTTTCATCTTTCCAATCGCACCTGGATTCAAGCAAGATACATTCAAATATGACTGAAACGTCTCATTGACAAATTATTCTAATCAGTTTTGCAATTCCCCCTCTAATGAAATGTACATGATGAACCACAACAAATGCCTGAGATGGTAAACAGCATGCTACCACCTGTGAAATGATAAATACGGTATTGGGTGACCCACAGAGGATCCCCAACCCCGGCAGAGAATCTGCACTGAACCTGAATTTGTCTTATAATCCTAAAAAGTCATTCCTCTGACATGTTCAGTGGCACTACATAAAGTGCAGCCAACTCCCAAAACACAACATTATGGCATATTATAATAATAAACCCTCTGCAGTTACAAATATCCAGCTCAACTTTTTTCCAATATTGGCATCTGTAAATTCTGAATATCTTTCCCAGCTGAACAAGGCAGTTCAAACAAAACAACATTATGTACAGTCATGCTTATGGATCACACAAGGTCATAATATTCCCATAATCAAGAAGTCTTCTCTGAATTACTGGGGATTTGAGAAACTCCTCTTTTGCAAACTCTATTACATTTAATACTGACAATTAACAAACAAATGCAACAAATAAGACTTTTCTTTGATAGGTGTATCGCATATTCTATTTGCCATACGACACAGACTGATGAAGACCTCGGTGCAGCCATAGACGGAACAAGAGAAGGAACTATTTCTTTCTAAATAACCAAACTCCAACTAGAAGCTTAAATCAACAAACCAGCCTGAACCAATACAGAAATGGCCAACTTACTGATCTGGCATAGTGCGTTTCTTCAGCCTGCCATTTTATACGTTTAATACAATATTATACTTATCTTCAATGTGTATTAACTTCTTCTGTAACTGCACATTTCCATCAGACCTCCACAGCAGATATTAAAGGGCTAGCTCCAAAGTGGAATCACTAATGTGAGTTAACTACAGCTGGTAAGAGTGCAGGGAATAACCAAAACTTCACTGACATCTTATTTGCAAAGTTTGATGACATGACATGGGAAAACAAACACATAATCAACAATTATTTATGTCATATAATCCATACAAAAGTTATTGTTTACAAATCTCAGTCAACTTATCAAGTTTGTTGCCTTAAACTATTCAAAGAATTAGGTTTGACCACTGAGACTAAGATTTTTACTGCAAGGGGCCTTTAAGCTGTAAGGAGAAACTAATGGTCAAGATGCCTCACCTGGCTCAGAGTCAGAGTTCCCAGTTGGAGACTGGCAGAAACTTGAGGGCATGAATACATTGTTCTTGGGAACTGCAAAGTAGCAAATGGGCATTGCACTCAGCATACAAATCAATGTGTACACCACAAGCAAGAAAAAAGAAATTCTCTGCTTAGTCACCACGTGACCTTACCCGAATGTGGGGGTGGGAACGATGAGGTCCTTTCCCTTTTCACAGGGGGGCAATAGGTTCCCTCGTCTTTATCTGAATCTGAAAGTGGTAGCAAAATATTAATATTACAGTATAAATCTATGAGAAAGACAATACCAGTAAATACAGTGGCTAGTTTGGACATGAGATTTACCTTCTCCATCCTCTGCACTTGAACCCTCCGCAGATCGCTGCAAGAGAACGCAAGAGTTTTGTTTGTCCTTATTAACCCCAAAACAGTAGTCCTGGGAAGTCAAATTATTAAAAATAATAATAATAATAATAATAAGGTCATATAAAAAAATAACACTAGGTTGCATCTTGCTTGACCTCAGTGGTATTCAGCCTGGAGCTCTAATAAAGTAGAAACATTGAAAACTGGTGTCAATTCAAGCATGGTGTACTTAATATGATGTCAACAGATTTTGAAATTTGATGAAGCCTTGTTAACAGCTTCTTAATGGTTAAAGGTTTAATCTCAACAACTCTCCTGCAACATGTCAAGAATGCAGTTCAGACTGAATCAGTATAAAGCAAGTGTACAAATTCACTAAATATAGATTCAGCCTCAATTAATAAATGAACAACATAAAGAAACTTACCTTCTGTGCTTTATCTTTTTGGAAAACAAACACAGGAGGCGCTATGGCAGGCTTGTCTGTTAAGAGAAGATGAAGGCTAGTCATCCAAGCACCAACTTAAATAGTACAGCAATCTGTTTATTTTTTCTTTATGATTTACAGTAGAGAACAAAATAGCCAAGACTATGGCCTACTCCTTTCATGGCCTTGTTTGTCCTTCTTAAAAGTAGTGGCCGCATGGGTATAGATAAAGCTAGAAGGTTATGTCCATTACTACTAATCAGCATAGCGCTGGATCAAACACTAAATCCAATGATGCCTAAAGTCATCCAAAATTTGAGTTGCACTTAAGACATCCTATATTTTACTGTTGGTATATGAATGGACATTTTATCAGTGCCTGCCGTTAAAAATATTTCCAAATGAGGTAAAATACAACTGTTTAAAGTTTATTTAAATCTCAGATTTAACTGGGTCAGTGGTGGTGACTTGAGAGAATACATTTCTATAACTCTGAACAAACCTTAATTTCCATCAATGTCAGCAGGTCAAAAGAAATCAACTCTTAATCAGACTATACTTAATCATGCAATCTTATTCGGAGTAGAAGAATGAGATTACATCAAGTAGACCTCAACTAAACAACTCTCAAATACCAAACAATATGGCCAAATGTAAAATACATTAATGTAAAAACTCAGGCATCATGCAACCATCAAACTTTCAGTCATTCAAAATGGCCAAACCGAAACTGTGACTACTCTTGTAATCAAAAAATGCATTTTATTCAGCTCACCACCGAGAGATGGTGTTGCTGCTATAAACCGTTGTCATAATCAACTAAGAATAGCTAGGCTAGATTATTGATAGATTTTTTTTGAATTGATTTCACCTCACCAGTTAATGTGTCTACCTTCACACTGTCCTCTGTAAGATGTGTAATCCTATAATGTTAGCAGACAAAGGTTTTCCTCTGTCTGGTTTGGGCCCATTACACTGAGCAGGTGTAGCATCGTTGTCGTTGTGAGCCTTGCCGGGGCATAAATGCATGCGGTAATAGCCAAATAGCCGACAGCACAGCCAGGATTGTTCATTGAACAGACATTCACCATCTCTAACACGACTTCTCATTGCTAATATTAGCTAGTTATGTATAAAACACATTTAATGGCAGTAAACATGAAAATGTGGTGTGACCTATATTTAACATGCAGCTTTGTACCTATCTGCGCCTTGCAGTCAGCTATCTGGGCTAATGTATGTAAGAATTCCAGCAGGCAACACTAATATTCATTGATGAGATTCAAACAGCCCGAGATGTTCCCGGCTTATGTTAACCAGCTAGCATTTACAATATATAACCCGTTCCAGCAAATAGTCGGCGCCGCCGGTTGTTCCTTAAAGTCCTGAACGTAGCTTAGCTCACTGGCTATAGTTAGCTTGCTAATGCGCTACATCCCGCATGAGTCATCTCGCCTAACAAGCAATGACACCAGGATTCATACTTAATTCTCCCACAGTTAACAGACAATCATAATGACAAGCAGATCTGAGCAGAACAAATGGAGAATATAAAGGAAGCAGCCATTACAAGCAAAGCATTGTCTCTTGGCTGACGTTTTTCTCTCTACGCGCCTAAATGAACGTCAAGCAATCATGCAACTGTGCATTGACTAATTAACAAGGAAGATGTCTTACTGTAAACGTTTCCTATCAATAGAAACATCACACAACGCCAGCCAACACTACACTTATACGTGAACGTTAGCTTTGCTACATGCTATACTTTTCTTATTTGGCTTTGCTTGCTTTGGTTTATTCTCACATTAGATATTTTAGCTCACCAGAAATGGCAAAACATACAGCCTATATATAGCAGGGTGCTAGCGTTAAGAGGTAAGCCAGCTAGCGGCAAGTAGCATTCGAGGGCGTTCCGAGACATTCCAGGTATTACCCACAGCCCAGGCGTTAGCATTGTTAGCAGGTTTGCTTATGTTGTAATGATGTGAACGCCACAACGCTCTAATTAACCTGGACTCACTATGAACATGCAGCCAAGCGGCTTCATTTCAATTATTAAATATGCAGACAATGTATAGGCGCCCTTTATAACGGCACAGTAGCTGTATTGTTTTTCTCATACTACCACTTACTCACCTTCGTTAGCCAAGTCCGCCATTTTACTTCGACGCTTACACACCCACAACCCACCGCGCAGATAATACAAGTTGTGGCAGAAATATTTTCACTGGCAGGGGGCACATCGCCGCCGTTTACTGTAGCAGCGAGCGACCCCCTGCCATGTCTTTTGCCCCCCAGTAAGCCACAAAGATACTGTCTGTACATGGTTGTCACTATGTTTATGTTTTTTATTGAGCACATGTTTCAACTAGCCGCAAGGGGCAGCTTAAAGTTTGCTTGGATAGCCTATCCGATCCAGGCCCCATAGATACTATGTTGTGATAACATAGATTTAAGAAGTGTTATTAGATAACTTTTAAAGCACTAAAAAACCTCTAAACCTCTTTAAGACGATTTTCTTATTATGCTGGAAAGAAAGTTTGACAACAACAACAAAAAATATATACAACTCAAAGTCCACTTGCTAGCTTTTTTTTTTTTTTTTAAATCTAGGGCTTTCAACCACATCTCATTATCTTCTTTAGTAGGATGGGGTTTGTTGTCATGGAGATAGCTTAATTGGCATCATCATTATGATTGATGTCCCCAAGGACTTGATGGATGAAGGGAAGCTGAAAAAAGACAAAAACGTAGGTTCTGTTGTACTAAAGTACTAAAATCTTATGTGACAGGAAGCAGGCCAGTAGCAAAGGTTACTCATAAATAAGTTATATATAAACTTTCTCACACCCTCCCCACATTGAGGCTTTTTCTCGTCCTGGATATACAGCTTACAAACCTTTATTTCTTGACACATTACTTGTTTACTTAGCTTCACTTCCCAGTCGCAGCTGTAGGTCTGCAGCCTTCCTAAGGAATGTTACTGTACAGGTGCTATTGGTACTCTGACAGCCAAAGATGTGAAAGTAAACAAACAAGGCATAGTTCACATTTCATGGATTCAGACTGTGTCTCTCTTTTTACGTCTCTCCATTAATAAATGGAGACATAATGTATGTCTTCATACATTATATAATGTGTATAAAAACACATGGTGGAGCAATTCTGTCTCAGTGAGAGAGCAGTCAGAAAAAATACTTTTTGTGACAATAATTCATCACTGTGATGAATTTGTATGCATTTTTATTATGGAAATGAATGAAAGGCAATAAACTTAAAAGAAAAACATGAAGTTCTTTGGCAGGTTTTGGCAAATGGTCTACAAAAATGTGAAGAATGAGTAGTTTTACCAAACAGACTCAAAGAAAGCCTGTTGCGTTTTACTGACAGTCAATGTTCCCACCGAAACACTTCCTCTATTTTTGAGTTCTAGCACACATGTTGAATACATTTCCTACCTCATAAAACATTTGCAAAGCCTTTTTTTGAGTGTTTTAAAATGAGGATTGTTTACACCAGCTTGCGGTCTCCTCCTCTTTTACTGGTGCATTGGTACCTTTAATGGAGGCCACATTATGCTGGGAATCAGACATGAAAGCAACAAGGGGCTGTTCTGCAGAGCTGACTGGATCCCAGAACTGTAAACGTAGAAGTACCACTCTGTTCTGATCAAACATGCCACATCCTTAGATATTTAGGGAACCTAAGCATGAATCCAAATCTTGACCCTGTTCAGTCTGTCTTTTCTGGACATTATTGCCTGACATTTTATTTAGTCAGTTTTCATATGTAGTTTTTATAGCTTTTTGTTGTGCATAGATGGTCTGAGCTGCTTGTCTGCTGCTTTGCATGGGATTTTTTCAAACCAATGCAGTTCACTTCATCCGCCACCAGAGGGAAAACTAGCATTTAAATCTAGAGACAAGTTTACTTTATCCACAGTGTGCCTTATGAATCATTTTATATACATTTTCCATAACATAACATAACACACTTATGAATGCATTTCAGAACTTTGAATTCTTGAGTAGGTTTTAAATAAATCATTTGAATATAATATCATACTTTATTAAAAAGTTTCATGAAATAAAAGGCAATAAAAGTAAATCGAATCATCAAAAAGCTTTTTAAGAACATCAGTATGTCATTAACTTCAGAATGGGTTCACAGCTGAATCGATTGTTATATACCATTGGTGCACCAAGACATACTCACATTTGCACACATTGACAAATCTTAAAACTGCCATATTCCTTTTTTCAAAACTCCCCAAATCGGCTTCTGTTATCATGAGAAAACTTTTTTTTTGCTGGAGACAATGAGACAATTAACCTGTTTTCAATAGAAAATTACACCATCATCTGGACATAATGAACTAATGATCTTGAAACAATGGGATTTAAACAATAGTTGCAATTGTAGCTGCTCTTTATTGAGGAATGAGTTGCATTTCTGCTCTGTCTCTCATTGTCCAAGTTTCTTTGCTGTAAAATAAGGTTTAAAGCAACAGCTCCTACACAAACATGTACAAAATGTTTCAAATATGCCAGATAGCATTTCTATCTTTTCAAAAAAAGAGTTTGGCAGAAAAATACTGGGCAAGTACAGCACAGATATAAACATAAACCAGTTGTTTGCATTGTTAATTCAATTATGGTTAAGGAACACTGAGTAGAGTACATTTCAGAAGAAGAAGAATTTGCATTGCACAATACCAACCAAAAGTTTTCAGAAAGAATCGTATTGCAAATGTCCCTTCAGGCACTTCTCAAACAAGCCACTGCTTGTGCTTACGATGTTTGCCACAGAAGGGCCTCATCTGTCAGGAGAGCTTGGCTTGTGCTTCCAGCCATAACAGTTTCACTTCTTCTCCTATCCATCAGTGCAGCCATGTCCAATGTGCACTGTAAATCAGTGAGTCAAGATTTTTATTGGTAGCAAGCCAGGGAGCTTAACTCGCACCAAATTATAATTATAGCTCCAGCTAAATATTTGCACATTTTTTGTTGTGCCTCACAAAATTGTCTGTGTTACCGTCCAGTTTAGCAGAAACAAGCCCTGTAACATTGTTCAAAAAGTAAAAGTGATTACCTAATTTCACAGTCCAGCACAGACTGGAGCACCAGCACTTTTCCTGTCCTCCTGATGTATGTTATACATGTATGTCCTGCTTTGAAGTAGTGTAAGACCACCTCACCTCTCTTTTAAATGATAGTAACCAGCACCTAAAGATAAAATCCAGGGCAATTATACTGGGGGAAAAAAACAAGGGTGGTTATGATGCAAACATTCTTTCACAAAACCCCAAACCACCGTATTTGTTGAGTGGTATACTATTCGATCTTATCTTCCTAGCAGTGTCATCTGAAGCTTCTGGGTAGCGCTAAATACCACAAAGAGATTAATAAATTCCAATAAAATAGAAATGCTATTGAAAAGTGCATTCATAATAAGACCTCCAGAAATGGTCTATTTAACCACGTTTAGTATAAAAGTGAAAAAATTTGTATATGATTTTTCTTGATGAACAAAACCGGAGAGGCATGGTAGACTTGTAGTGTGTAGAGTGATTTCAGAGTTTTTTCAATGCATCTCAGCCCAAATGCCAGATAGAAATATTGGACTTTTGCTCAACACCCCAGATTACTTTTGATAACGTCCATTGTTCTGTCTACAATACCTGATGATGGTTAGGTCTACAAAACAGCTATTGCAGGTCTGTGACAGGACAGCAACTCCAGTCTCAAAGGCCAAAAATAAGTGATTCCCATTCACATTACCAGAAGACGACTTTGCCTTTTTGTTCGTTCAATGTCAAACGCACTAGAAAACAGGCAGCAGATCTTATACCTCATCAGACTGCATCCAGAAGATGTTTGAACTTATTTTTTTTTAAAAGTCTTAATCAATAACATTCTGAATTAAACACACTGTTTTCCAAAGCTGATGCTTCCCATGTCTGTTTAGAGTTGCACATGCACAGTACCCGAACGAGCACTGACAAGAAGGTCAGTGACAATATGGTGGTTATTTTTTATATCTTTTACTTCAATATCTCTGTCAAACCTATTGCCGACTGAACACTGTTCGAGGGCTTTTTGAACAGAGACGGATGGAAAAGTATTTAAGTTAAAGTGTCTTTAACAACTTTTTCAATGTGTGTCATAATAATGCTGCGGAAAAGGGGCGAAAACTTGCCTGTTCATGTGATTGTCATGTTTACATCTCAGCAGATTGGGCCTCGAGCTGATAAATACCCGTGAATGTTGCAGAGTCATTTGACTTGCGAGGGAATGCCGATTGTATCTTTCCCACTGACGACAATTAAAGCCAAATATTGGTTTCTTTTAGTGTGATTTTGCCCAGTGTCTGAAAGGGTTATAATCTAATGTAGTTCTTTGGATACTGGGCTGTGTGTTTAGTGTATATGTTAAACTGGCACTACATTTGTTCCTCCACAAAAACTCACACATGTATGCTAAGTTTAGACCTCGATAGAGTACGTAGAGTATATAAGTTTGTACATTGATGTAATGGATATATATTGATATTGGTTCTATATTGCTTATATTTAAAAAGACACAAAAGGATATTGAAAATACAATGATGAAAAAAGACAAATGATGGTATACACGATGGTAAAGATAATGTTTTAATAACAACAGCATTATCCGGGAGGATTGTGTGAACAGCAGTCACGTTTCCATCATCATTCTTGCCCTGTTTTCAGGAAAAAAAAACATGTTGCCTCGGTCGTACCCCTGGTACCTGTAACATATAAGAAAGTAAAAAAGTAACTTAAAAAGTGGCATTTCTTTTTTTCCAGTGGCACACACATGCTCAGTGTATGTGAATACGTTTTCAGCGGTGTTGGTATGGACGGAGATTAGATCTGAAACGGTCCAAAAACGGTCATCTACGGAGACCGTTTTTATTTTAAAAAATCCATTTTAAACACTGGTAAATGGCTTCTTGGCAACGTCTTCTTTCATATGCGTGCAAAATGACAGCAACAGCGAAGGGATTTTAAAGAAAAACGTCGTATTGTCTGAAAGGAGTGCTAAAGACAACACTGCGTCATCACACAGCTTAAGTACTCCAAGCACCCTTGACAGTGGACCATCATCTGCTGACAAATATTCAATTCCGTTAATCCATCAGGATATTCCGGATATGTAGTCGCAGCCAGGAATAGACATAATCACATCCAACTTTATAGTTTTGTTTTTTCTTGTTAAAATTACAGGTTGTTTTGCCAATGAACATTAAGCCCGCGTTCATGTTGCACAGTAATTGCACCCACACAGCCAGCGAGGAGCAAGACCACATTCGCACAAAAAGACTGAGGCAATTTGTTAATAAATCCCAGCAATATGAACTGCTTTAGTGCCTGGGTGGCAACTGGGAATAAACAATAAATTCTCTCTCTATAATGCACAGTGACATGTTCTGGAGTAGAAGTAGTAAATAACTGAAGTCAGCACCAGTATCCTGCAGGCAAAGGAACTGAAAAGGATCAGGCCCATGCAATGCCTCATTGAGCTTGAGCAGGGTGTTTGGATGTGTGTGTTGGTAAGAGTATAAACAGTGAACAGTGCTATCAGATGTTCACTCAGGCACTCAAGGCTCATTAATATCTGTCACTAAGTGCTCAACAAAAAGTCCTGTGAACAGAACACTGCAGCCTGTTTTCAGGAATTAAAAGGAAAAGCTTTGGGATGATATGTGATATGGCAACACTGACAAGTGTTTTTAAAGCAAAGCTTCTCAACTGTCAGGTCGCAATATGACTGAAGGAAGACTTCATATCTGATTCTGTGCAACTGATGTTTCATACATCAAATAGTCAAGTCAAGTCTTTCTTTTTATACAGCTTAGAATCACAAACCACAATTTGCCTCAAAGGGCCCTCTGTGCTTGGATCACAAATAGATTGGAAGTCAATCCCGGTCCAATATTCAACGTGTGTGATGTGGAAACTTGAAGCCTCCAGTGCACATGTCACTGAGAATGGACTTTACAGTGAAGTAGGAGACATCTTGTGTCCAGAATCTAAAGAAATTCAAAATTTCAATGTGATAATGATAGACGTTTTCCTCACAAAAACCATGCCAGACACACATTAGAGAACTTTCATGTATGTCTGTGGAGGGGATCTTTAAATTAATAGAATAAGATTAGATGTTTTTTAATGTTTTTTTTTTTTTGCGTTATTCTTTTGGTTGCAACCCCAGCAGTGACAAACAGACTTGGGAGAAAAAAAAAAGTACAAGGATTATGTGCTTTAATAAGTCTCTGTTGTGTAGGATGATATCTGCATATAAAAGCACAATGAAATGGCTTTGACATTACAGCCAACAGGGAAAAAAGAGAAAATGTCTCTGAACACTCTTGCCCTCCGAAGAGACCCTCTAATGATCCACACACCAAGCTCCACAAGATTAATGCTGATAACATTTTCCAACAAAATTGGTTGGTCAGTCGGAGGTGCCTTTATACACATAAGAAATGAACCACAGTCATAACACTGAAAACCGAGGGTTAAACCTGAAATTACCTCGTTAAACCCAAATCCTGCTCTGTAGTAGAGGCGTTTGGAAGGACCACACACACACACACACACACACACACACACACACACACACACACACACACACACACACACACACACACACA
>JBBPCS010000393.1:3613118-3630804 GCA_037974645.1 Hollardia meadi
ACACACACACACACACACACACACACACACACACACACACACACACACACACACACACACACACACACACAGAAAAATGCAGCACAGCAGCAGTCAACCTCTTCTGCAAATACTGACAAGTATAACTGAGAAAGCCAACAGGTTTTTATGTGAAAGTGTGTTTCTACAGCAATACATTTTCCCAGTGCTTAATTTATCTCACTTTACCCAAGTTGGTATAACTGACATCGGACTGGCATTGTTGACACATATAGGTCATTGACTTATACACACATTAATGACAAAGGCAGTGACTAGATTTCCTCTCTCCTGTCAGCTCCAAGGGTCAAAACAGGTTTATATTATATATATCTGAGATATTGCCTTTATGGCCTGATAAAACTTACTGTGTCCCATCTGCTGGGGAGTCCCACATGCACACAATTAAAAGTAAAAGAGCAACAGCAACACTTTCACCTTTATACAATACACCAACAAATGTTTCATGCTAACCCCAGGCAGCGAACACAATGTATAATGTATTTAAGAGAATGCTACATGTGTAACCAATAAAATAATAGCCATAAAATAGAGGTAGGGTGTCATTTCTGTGTGCATGGTGGTCACGCTTCATATTATTAAATGAAGCTTGAAAATGGTTTCACAGACTGAAAGTGTAATGCAGTCAGAGTAAATCATGGAGATTATTTGATATGCTTCATGCTTGTTCAAATATACTGATGTTGCATACATATTAAATAAAATATCCGAACATGCCCTCATCCCATATAGTGAAATATGTGGTATTGGGCTAGAATATGACCACATCTGTGTTTTAACATCACTCTTTGCCATTGAAGCATATGGTGGAATATGGGGTACAGATGCAACACTATTTGGCTATGGTATATGTGAAAAAAAAATGTGTAGCCACATGTCTCGACAGTTTCTGCAGCAAAGTGTGTTTCCACCTCTAACAGAAAAATATGTGGGGTTTTTCGTTAACATACCAATATTAGTCATTAATGACAGGGAGACAGAGGAGGAAGAGGCCAGGATGACTACAGCTAACGTTTAGCAGCTTTGTTATTGATCTTCAATTTTTCTGCTATTCTCAGGGTTCTACTTACTGTTACTTTATTTAGATCTTTTAGAAATAACTGAAATAACTTTTGAAATGAAAAATAATTGCATATTCATAGATTATGTGTTTTTCAATGAGGGAGAAGGAATAGGTGTAGTGTCAAGGATTTTAACAATTGAAAAATTTGTCTGGTGGTGTGTGCTCATTCAAAGAGAAGCACATCATTTGAGGAAGAAGATACAAATAGCTGATCTGTTGCTTGTGTTAGCACACTTCAGGACAAGCTTTAACAGCTGCATCTTCACACAATAATTCAATTGTCTGTTATTCCGACTTTTTGTTAATGCTTCTTAAGTGCATGTGGGATTTCCTCAGCACATCTTTTGGCTAAGAGTTGACAACAAGTTATGTAAGATTAATGGCACTAAACACCTTCATTCATGCAGGTATTATGGAAGATTGAGTATTTCTCAATATGTAACTGTCAGTGTGAGGGGATGTTAAAACCTGTAAGAGTTTAACAGGCCAGACTCCAATTACAAGAACTTAACACAACATGGGGATATTTCTAAATCTATATGTAGACTAAGACATATGTCATTTGTAGAACAGGGACCTCCCACCCCCACATAAGCATTTCCAACTGTTTAAGGATATAAGAGTTGTAGGCCTAATTGCACAAAATTGTAGAACCTCACATTTCTGGCTCTAATTGTGCAAGTTTTACTTCAAACACAAGTACATCTAGTTCTAGTTCTCCAGATATAAGACGAATATTTGGATTCAGAAACACACAAAAATCTACATCTGTCTATCATGAACTCTTGGAGGAAACGCTTTTTTAAAAAACCCTTTGAAGTAAAAAAGAAAAAAAAAAGAAGAAAGATGAGGCGAGGTGCAAAGGTAAATTGCGTTTATGGAAATATGATCTGTGGCAAAATTCCCATTTAAAAGTGTGCCTCGCCTCACCTGCACAGACACAAGCAGAGAGCTCCAACATACAAGCACATCTGAAGCATAAGAGGTGAGTCACTTGCAAACCTAATATACATAAAGACCCTTTGTTTTAGTTTAGTTTCCTCACTATTTTGTAAGGGTCATTAATACTTCACCAGATAAGATTCAGCAAGATTTATATCATTTGTATGACTTTTGTTGGTGTTATTTTATATTTTTTCTTTTCTTTTCTTTACTGTATGTAAATGTGTCAGATTTAGCCAAAAGGCAAAATTTAATTTGCCATCCCTGGGCAGATTTATGTTAAGAATTTACATTTGATGCCTTAAGTCAAACAGACTTTTTAAGAACAGATCAAAGAGTGAACAGATTAGATTTTTTATTTATTTTGTTCCTTACCAAAAGTTCAAAATCATTTTCTTACCAAAAGAGAAAAAAGGGCAAAAAAAGGGGAAACATTTAAATTGCTTAATGTTTTACAACAATTGCTTCATTCAGCAGGTGCCAAAAGGTCCCGTAATGTAAAGAGATTCAGAAAAGGAACTAATTTGTTTAACAACCAGGAGTTGTAGACAAAAGTCCTATGTCCAAGCTGTTAGATACAAATAGAATGCACATTTGTTCAATGTTCAGGGTTAAAATGTAACTAGCGAAGGCGTGGAAGGAACTGACGTGATAGAGAGAGTGATAAGGCTGATTGCCGGTGGTAAACATTAAATTCTTTGATTCTATCTGGCTTTCTTTCAGAGCTGCCACTACAGACAGCACCATGCGGTTCAACACGCTCTTCTTCCTGCTGATCACATCTTGTCTCTGTCTTGCACTGGCACAAGGTAAAACACTATTTAAGAAAACTTGATGGTAGTGTCACATAAATAGGCGGCATGTAATAAAGATCTGTGAAAACACAGCAAAGATAAAAAGGGGCATTGAGGGAGGTTTATTGTACCTGTGTGGGCAAATGTGGCCTCAGCGTGTACTTTCGTTCAGCATCTTTAGCATTCCCTAAGTGTGTCAATGACCTTTTATTTTTCAATTTAATAGACTTTATCTATGTTGTACAAAAATATTTTAATTAAATACTATAGGGGTGTACAGGATTTTTGACTATATGGATTTCTGATTCTTCAGTGGCCTATGACGACTGCTGTTTGAAGTATGTGAAAAAAATGAATGCCAAAACTCAAAAACATGCAGTGGACTACAGAGAGCAGGTGAGAGATGGAGGCTGCAACATCCCTGCTACAATGTAAGTACACACAGACAAAAAAGAACAGCCACTTTAAAACTTTAAAAACAAAAAGAAAAAAGTTTAATGTCTTACTTTAGCGGAAGTTGTCTGTAATTGCTACTCAAAATTCTGTTTTCATCATTATCCTCCAGCTTCACCATGAGGAAGGGGCGTGTGTTATGCACAGACCCCAGAGAGAGGTGGGTTGTAAAACTGAAGAGAGAGGTGGACAAAAGGAAAGCCAGGAATCTTTCGAGAAAGGTGGGTCATTACTGAAGTTTTTGCATTCCGAAACTATAATTGCCTCAAAGCACATGCAGACACAGGTGGCTTTCTTGCTACTGGTTCATTTAAAGGAATTTTCTTCAAATCTGTCATGAAAACTCAACACACACTATATAAACCATGTTAGTATAACATAAACAATAACAAGCACAGCATGTGGAATAGCGTTTTACCAAAGTAAAATACAGACAAACAAACAAAATACCTCATTGGCTGCATGCTACAAATAAGGGAATAGTCCTTGCATCTTTAGAGGTTTCTACGGAAGTGCATTGCATTCACCGAAGAATTATCTCGTAATTATGAGAAAAGGATCTCGTAATTGTGAGAAAAGATCTCGTAATTATGAGATTGGGATTGTGCTTCCATATGCTGGCCACTGCTCAGTAGAATCACTGCACGGCCACGTAAAGGAGCTTAAGATATAAGCTTGCATATATGATTTTTAAACAATTTGAAATATGTGTGAACCGATATTTAGATGGATTTCTGTCTCTTCACAGCACCGTCGATGATGGCCGTACAGAGGCTGAAGGCGATTGCCTCCCACAGTGGCCCACGTTTATTATTTTCTTCTTCTGCCAAATCTTATCATAAAGCAACAAGCGGTTTTATGGTGTCTTACTGGCAGGGGAAGCAGCTGGCCAAGATAGTCTTGTAGCATTATTTTTGCTTTCACTCTGCATGCTGCATGCATGATGCTGATGACTGGCCACCACACACCACATATAAATGCCTCCAGTAGCATTTTCTTATCTTTTGAGACATCAAATATTCAATAAGCTGTTTAATTAACGGTGATGGAGTGTAAATGATCATTTCTATCAAATACTTGTTTAATTACTTTCTGAATGTGTGTCATTGAAAAGGAGAAATTCTTGTGTTCTAAAAGGTTTAAACGTTGGTCTTTGTCATACATGTTTTGTACATTTTCTACAGTATATTCCCCTAAAAGCATCATTACAATAAACTTGCTCATCACCATCCACTCAGTGTTGTTTGGAAGTTTATGATTATGTTCTCATACCCTTCCTGTCCTTGCTTACATACAAATTCAGAAAGTTTGAATTTTAGGGAAACATTATCAAATTTCTAGGTTTATTCATGAGGCTGCTGGTTCTCTTTCGTCACCCGATGTTATCATCATAAAACATGTTTTTTTCTGGCAGTATTTTATTAGAAAAATAACTTAAAGTGTAAGTATAATTTAAAGACAACACAGTTCTGTGTACCAAGTCCATATGTAACAACTCTCACCTAAGACAACGTTTGACTCCCACAGTTTCTAGTACAGATCACTGCAATAAAAATAGACAGGACATCAGCAGTCATATACTAAAGGAGTGTTCAAGTGACACATTCACCATTTTACACAATAATGTTTCCACTTGCTTTGTATGTAAACGATACAAGAAGTGAATGTGAATGTGGGCAACTTTTCCCATGTACAGATTTAATAGCTATAACTACAATAGCTCCACAATGTTCGACTTTAAGACACATACAATCCTGCATTTTAATGCTCTTGTACGCCAATGTTTGGCTACATATTTCTTTAAAACATTCTTCTTGTGTTTCTCTGCTTCTTGACCAATGCATGCTGGGCTAAAATCCATCCCCTGCTGTGGCCCTGAGCAGAGTATGCAGGTGAAGCACATTCATGGGTGAATAATTCTCTTTCTTGTTTTTATTTTCCTATCTATTCGTGAAACTTGACTGCATTTGCTTTGATGCACACGTGGTAATGAGATCTAACAATTCATACATTTAGCCAGCAAAATTCCAACATGTAAATAGTCTGATTGCAACTGCAGTGCAAAATAATGTGAGCTTCAATGAGAATACCTATTAATGTGTAGTGCTGATTTACAACCAGCAGTATCTGATGTGACTCATTGATCCATATCTGTTATGTTCTCATCTCCATGGGTATTTATTAGAACTGCTGGGACATGCAGCTGATAAAATCTCAATGTGAATAACGCAATGTCTTTGACTGCTATGTGTGGAGATTGACAATTTCCATTCATCTGTGCCGTGCAGAGGCTTTGTCTTGCAAACTTTGTGTTACAATATGCCTCAATAGCAACACTATCAAACACTACATGCCTGTGCACTACAGCGTAGTCAGTCAAGTCAAGTCAAATTTTATTTATATAGCGCCAGTTCACTGCAAAAGTTATCTCATGACACTTTACATGTAGAGTAGGTCTAGACCGTAATATTAACTGCCTGATATTTGTTGATTAAAGGAAAGGTATGAACACATCCTGTGCTAATGTACACGTGACTGAGAGGTGCAAGCTCTTGTTTTCTTGTAAAAAGAAAGTGGGGCAATCATTAATTTAAAAAACGGATGAATCGTCCATGCACGCAGGTGAAGTATTGTTTGAATTGGCATCCAACTTTGCCCAAAGGCAAGGGTGATTGACAACATATAAAATACATAATGATTACCAGGACATTAATGGCATATTCAATATTGATGCACATCCAAAATTGCATTGAGTATGACTAATTGATGCACCACCTTCAGGGGTCAGAGAATTGAGTTGCAGCTTGAAAAGGATTTTGGTGCTGAGGTTTAGTTTCTTCTGGTTTATATCACAACAATGCTGACAAATGTGCTGCGCTCTTTGGTTTTGCATGCTGGGGCACAAAGAAATAGCTGGTTGGCATTGTGAGCAGAAATCTTAGCCTTCTTTTATCAAGGGAAGAAAACATTAAAGGAAAGTATGAGATGGGGAAACAGCATGTGGAAACATCATTTTACACTAAAACGAATGTGATGAATTACAGGAAATAAGATAATTGAGCACATGAAGTCCAGAAAGCAGAAAGAAATAGGTTCCAAAGTGTTGCGTAAGGCTTTAAAAACAGAAATGAAAGCATTATATGTCGCAGCACAAACATGTTGTTTTCAATTGTTGTATATCTGCCACCTTCATAACTTAAAAACCTTGAAATTCATGTTGATAGTCCACAAAAGTTTTGTGCAAAGTATTGATGTTGGATTCATAAATTACAACTCCCAGGTAGAAAGGGCAACAAAAAACGAAAGGTGAAAGCAGTCATAAAACATTGCACAACACAAAGATATTTGGAAATTACATCATAGGCATGTGTTGCCATAGTATTTTACTGTCTAATCAAACTCCAAACACATAACAGTTGTTTTCTTTTATCATGAGCAGTGAACTGTATTTACAGGATCATACTATTTTATGCTAATATGTTTCAAATCAAAGCTCAGTATGAATATTTTTGTGAAGTTAAATAAATGTAAATGTAGGTCTTTACAATAAATAAAAGAAAAATGAAAAATCAATGTAATACACTGAATCATTTATATAAACATAATATCTAAGCAAGAAAAAAATAACCTCTTGCCCTGCAAATTTAAAGATCCCCATTAGGGCTTACATAAAAATTCTCTTCTGTGTCTGACATGGTTTTTGCAGAAAAGTATAAGTATTATTTTTTAAAAAAAGGTAAAAGTTTAATTATCGCATTACAATCCTTAAAATGGTACCTACTCCTCTCTCTCCATAAAAACTTCCAAAATATAAGAATATGAAAATATTTTTATTTTCACTGCTGGACACCAGATGTCTCCTCCTTCACTGTAAACTCAGTGTTTGTGCACTGGAGGCTTCAAGTTTCCACATCACACTTGTGTACACTGAATATTGGACCAGGATTTGCTTCCAATCTATCTGTGATGTCACAAATCATTGCTTGTAGGCCCCGCCTCTTCAAATCAGATTTTCAATGAGCACAGAGAAAATTGACACTTTCAGCAATGAATGTGAAAACAGCCTTATAGTTTCAGAGTCTGCACACACACCATTCTACGCAGTGAAGCTCAAACATTCAACTGGAGGAACAAGAAGAAAAACACATTTTTGACTGGAGGGAGACTTTAATTTATTCGTTTACTGAAGGTTTATTGCACTAATACTCAATGTTTCACACATTTCTTCTCTAAAATGTTTTCTGCTCAGACTATACACATTAAAAGGTGTTCAAATGTTGGCAGATACTATTACTTACCTTTCTTGGATTGACAAGTCAGTCATGTATAAACAAAACACCTTCATATGGTTTTGGTATTTTCATATTTCCGTTAGAGGATCTCAGGGTCATTGTCAGTCCTCTTGTCAATTTTCTTTCATGCTCAGTTGGTCATGCAGCTAACACTGTGAAAACTTTGCATGTTATCTTAGTGGACAAAAGAGTGCCAGATACGATCACAGAATATGGCACTGACTGGAGCTACACCAACGTCATAGTGACTTGCATTAGCATGATATGGAAGTAAAACTTTTGTTGAGAACCGTAATCAGGTTCAATGTGAAACCACTTTCTGCACTTTCAACTTTCTGCCCTTTCAGCTTTGCCAAAACCAGAAGAATGTTATTAAACATATATTTCAACAGTGGAAATATGCTTAATCACCCTTTTTCCCAGAGTTACATTAAAAGAACTATGTCAATCGCATGTCTGAGTTAAGTATGAAGCTGGAGCCAGGAGGTTCTTAGCCTAGCTTAGCATAAAGACTGGAACAGCAGCATCACAGCTCATTAAGTAATAGGATGTATTTGGTCTTCATGAACAACAGTTTAAGCATCCAGCCATTACTTCCACACCTGGCAACACCATGTGACAAAAAGAGAAGGTGACCGAGAGCCACATACTTTGTTTTAATATTACTGTTTGTGTATGAATCAAACAAAAAGGATACAATGTGTTAATTAGCAAGGCTTTGACGTACATTTGCAACTTTGAGAAAAGCATAAAAAGCTGGTAATAAGGCCATACAAATGTAAACAGTAAAATAATTTGAGACTAATGCACAATAAAAATGATGACCAATAAAATAAATAAACAGAAAAAAACCCATAAAATTAAATTTAAAAAAAGGCTAAAATATATAAAAGAAATGACAATTAAAGTTAATGACAGGGAATTAAACATTTTAAAGCATGAATACAATAATCACATAATTAACACACAAATGTGAGAGTGGTATCGATCTTATAAAACAGAAATGTTCAAGAAACTAAATTACATGATGATGCAGACTACAGAGTGGTGTTTGTTTAGCAGGTAATCTGAGTCTGCTCTCCATGTGAGTCTGTTCTGGGACTCTCTGGTGCACTTGTTGCTGTAGCCCACAGATTCTACAGACCTCCTCTTTTGGATGCGTTGCAGCAAAATCCGGTAAGCCCCCGTGATGGGGCTTCTCAAGTCTAGGCTGGCGCTAAGGAGCTGGATCTCGGTGATGCCGAGATCCTCCAGCGCTGACTTAACATTCAGTTCATCTGAGCTCAGGATGTGAGAAGGATCGACCAGGTGGTGGGGTGTTGGGCTGCAAGATGGGTAGGCCTGGGTATAGTCGATACCTCTCATCCAGTCGCTGTCCATGATCTGTGCCACAGTGAGGCGATCCACAGGAACCTGCTTCAGGAGGCCCTTAATGATCTCCTGGCATGATACAGGTACATAGGTGGGGGTGGCATAAGAGCCCTGCAGGATACAAAATCGAAGCCTGCCAGTGTTAGTAGCTTTAAATGGCATAGTGGCAGTCACCATGAAATAAAGCAAGATACCCAGCGCCCAAATATCTGCGTATTGACCAATATATCCTTTCTCTTTGAACAGCTCAGGGGCTGCATAAGGTAGAGAGCCGCAGAACGTATGAAGGACATCGACGGGACAGCAGTATGTGCTGAAACCAAAGTCCCCCACTTTAATGCAGTAGGTGCTGGTGTAGAAGATGTTCTCAGCCTTCAGGTCCCTGTGCACAATATTATTATCATGCTGGGGAAAGGGGAAAAAAGAAGAGTAAAAGACAAAGATTGTTTCACTTACATTGTGTTTTGTTACACCTTAAATGCAAAGTCACAGGCAAAGCTGTATTCTTGAGTGTTATCATTGCCTGGATTCACTGCTGAACAGCTAAAAGGTATTTTAAAATGATGTCCATGCCTGTCAAAAAACATTCTTTTGTATTAATATTCTGCTCTTGGGTTCTCTCCTCTCATTTTACAACAAAATGCACAGCTCACTATGTTCACATGAAGGCTGCTGTGGACTCACCATGTGCTTGACTGCAGACAGGACCTGGGAAAACACAAGCTTGCTCTCCAGATCTGATAGGCGCCCCCTGGTGCTGATACGGGAGAACAGCTCTCCTCCGCCGGCATACTCCATCACCAGGTAGAGTCGCTTGAATGTCTCCACCACCTCATACAGGCGCACTATGTTGGGGTGAGCCAGCTTCACCATGCAAGAGATTTCGGAGGCGAAAAGCACTTGCGATCGCTTGTCAAGGCGCACCTTATCCAGGACTTTAACTGCTACTCTTTCTATCAGATGAAGACAGGGAGGCAGTGAGGCGACAAGGAATAAATACATTATTCTCTCTACCTTTTCTATGACTTAATCTTATTATGAACTTCCTCCCTTCCTTTTTGTTTTGATCTACAGAATGTCTGTTTATCAGCAGCAGCATCACCATGTCGCACACACACAAGCTGCTGGCTGTGAAGGCTGAAGACGGTGTGGATTAGTGGATGGCTGGTTGATGAGATTAGTTATGTCTTCTGACATCTGGACTGACCCAGTCTGGCCTCACGTTGCGTAATATGTTGCGCTGAGCTGACCGTAGTGTCTTCCATGGAATTAATCTGGATGTCGGCACATTTGTTTTAAAATTAGTGAATCGGGTAACAAGTCAAAAGAATCTGAATCCACAGTATGAGCAACAGGGAGATACAGCAAGAGTTTAAGACATGTAGAAGAGAACCTCAGTTTGTAGGTTGTAAAAAACATTATAGATATTTAAAAAATTAAGATAGAATTCTCCTTTCTAGACTGAAAATCTTCATTTGCAACTCAGCTGTCCTTTTATGCCTACATAGCTTCACTTAAGTGTCTCACATTTTTACATGTTTAGTCCATTTTTAGAGCATATAATGTCATTTGAATAATACCTAATGGAAATGTGATTTAATAAAAATGTCGCACGATATCACATAAACACTTCGTGAAAAAGTATTTAAATTAAGAAGTGACATATTAGCGGAGCACTAATCTGAAATCATTTTACAGTTACATAGGCAAGCTAACGTGACCCACTTTTGTTTGCAGTGGGGCTTCAGATGTTCTACCTGGAGGAGATAATGAGACGTGTGGCCATTTCTGACCAATTTATCCATACTTTGACAGATTAATTGCAATACCTCTGGTCAGGCCTGCCCACAGAAATGGCTGGGCCCCTGAAAAGGTCCAGTGAATGGGCCCTCCCCAAATCTGCTTTATTCATATCAAGACATGAGAGTGCTCTCTCTCCTACATAAACACATGCAGAACGTCTTCGCTATTATTTTTTAAAATTATGAAATAGTCTACTTTTTAAGCAAAAATTTATCAAATGTTTAGTTTTTGTTTCAGTAGATGATGGTGAATATTTTGGTTCACAATAAAATTCGGTTATCATTACTTATATTAGGATGAACATGACTATTGCTGGCCTTCATGGGCCCCCCTATAGCGGCTGGGCCCCAGAAAGCTTTCCGTTTTTTCCCCCCTTATGGGCAGCCCTGCGTCTGGTACACACTTTAATTGCATCTGCACTAGATAGAGGCCTTTCAAGCTAAGTTAACTAAACTCATATTCTATATTTATTTAACATGATTAACGTATTTTCTCATTTTGAAGTATCACCAGAAAATACAACAATGTGCGAAGCTTGAACATTGTCCTTGTGGCCAAACAAGATGATGATTAAATCTTAGTTAGTTGTAAGTTAGTTGTGTCAGTCTACAGCCACTGAAGCTTTGAGCTTCAGGGGTAAAAAAAAAAAAGTACCCAGGATCTCACCTTTGGTCAGGTCATGTATCCCAAATCTAACCTGGGAAAAGTTTCCGGAGCCGATCTCTCCTCTCAGCTCGTAAAGCCCCACCCGCCGTCCAAATGTCAGATCATTCACCACCCTCTCTGAATGGGTCAGATCATAACAGGCCTTCCCAAACGCAGTTCTCATCACCTCCAGATCCTCTGTCATGTTCTCCTTTGTCTCCGCCTTTTTAACCGCGCTTGGAGACGTCAAGGTGAAGATGTCTTCATGACGGGGAGTTGACTTCAAGTGAGCCCCTGAGAAGGAGATAAGAATCAAGTTGGTGTCATACTTTGGGATGCTAAAGCAATCTTTGATAAGACCTTGAAATCGTCTTATTGGCCTTAATATTAGTAAGTCAATCAAAATCATAAAATCCTTCAATGAAAATTCAGTGGTGTGGTCTGTACTCACATGTTTTCCCTTTTATGTTCTTCTTGCACCTTTCTGTGGTGATGCCATTTATTCTGTTGTTCAAATACATGATTTCTGCTGCTTTTCTATTGTAATCTGACTTCTTGACAATTTTAGAAAAAAGAAAAGAAAAGGGAAAGGTGGTAAATTACCAAGAAAACAAACTTCCCCAAACCACAAACTGAATGGAAGAAGTGAACGGAAATGATGTGAACAGCATGGTATGGTTTTAAAACCATCTGCGTGCAACAGGAAAAATTATAACTGACTGCGTGGTCCACGTGCTGTTGTAGTAGCACTGCTCTTCTCTGCCTGCTTGTCTCCCTATGCTGCAGTATTGTCTCCTGTATAATAATGCAGCACTAACTGCATGACACCCTGTAATCCCAGTGTGGGACTCCTCCCACACAGACAGACAATAGACAGGCTTTACAGAGGCCTCTTTAACCCCTAGACATGAACATGATGCAGGTGCCTGAACAGAACATTGATGGGATTATCTCTACAATGTAAAACCAATATTACTGTTGGGACTGAGGGAATTATAACTTAAAGTGATTCAGGTTCCTGTGGTTGAAACGTTTAATGAAGACTAACTGTAAACTGATTTTTACAAGTTTTATTATCTAATTATTATTTTTGTTTTGTTGCTGTTGTGTTGTTGAAGGCTGCACTGGTCACAAATAACCAAATTCTTCTAATTTCCTAAATCAGGCCCTCACAGCCTCAACCAAAATCTTAAGGAAGTGAACCCTCTGACCAGGCCACACAGTGACCTAGACACTGACCCTGACACCATTGTGTATAAGCTGCGTGTCGGGAGGGAATCACTATAATCCAATCATCGCAACACGTGCAATGTTGAATTCATGTTAGGAATCTATTAAGGAAAGGTTTACTGGAGAGGGAAGGGAGGCTGCATTCAAACAGAAAATCACTGCGCAATGAATCATGTGTGCTGTTAATAACAATGAGGAAAAGGTGAGAACAGATGAGAAAATACCTTCAAAAAGATGTCTGAAGGTAAAATACAATATTCAGGCAGCTAAGACAGTTGAATGTCCTGGAGCAAAAACAATTTCATACAGCCAAAAATAGATTTACATCCCAAAATCATCCATTTAAAGTGTCTAAAAAGTTTTAAAAGACTGCATGCTGTGTCACATGACTTCTGTCTACTTATATGTTCCAACGTTTACACCAACATGGACAAGAAGTCTTTAATGTGTTCAGAAAAATGGAAATTTGAACGGATTCTATGAGAAATAATCAAACTGAGCGTGCTGAGGGAGATTGTGTGATACAATTTAAAGCTCCAGAACAACTACTGATGGACCGAGTTTTATGTTTGGTTGTGAATCTCAAACTCTGACCCCTGATGATATGATTTTTACTAAAAAGACTAAATCTCACATATATCAAAACAAAACACAGTTAATAATACAAATGGCATTTTAATTTCACCCTCCCCCTTTGTGGGCCCGAAACCCAGTTTGAAAGCCAAATGTGGTCATCTTTATAGACTTTTATAGTATTTTGACAATATATGATGAAGATCTACATAATTTAATCAAGTAATTATCAGGTAATCTGGGTTTTACCAGGATTATGATAGAATTTCAATAAGATTTGTTGTAACTTCATGAAAGGAATTGAACAATTGAAACTTGTTGTAGGCGTCACCTTAATCAAGGTGTCTGAGTGCTGAGAACGATGATCCGTTGATCCTGGTGAAAATGAAGGGATCATATCAACACTTCAAAGAAGGACTAACACCTTATTAAGATCTGAATGGCAAATCAGTAAAATGCCAACATTGTAACACAAGCTAAACTTTTGTTTCCTGTGATTAAAATAAGACTTTTTAGTCTGAAAAAAGGAACAGAAGTATTTAGAGTATTTTTTTGCCAGTATACTGTGTTCTTAATTAAGATTCCCCTATACCTCAGGAATCTTATACATAAACAGAGATTGACATGTCTGAAAACACGTTATGTTATTCTAAATTCTCTCCGCTGTCCTCTGAAGAGAAGCTGAGATTTGAAGGGCAGCGCTGAGGGGTCCGGCCATTTGGTGTCATGTTGAATAAACACAAAGGTGCTGGAGCTTTCTGAAGGGGAGGCTCGGGGCCCCCACGCTGATCCTGTTTATGTGTTTGGGCCGGGTTTTGTTTTAAGTCAGAGGTGTTAAACACCTTCCCCCTGAGATAAAAGATGATTAATGCCTTTGAATGAGCGACACTTTAATGGCTCAAGGCTACTTAAGCACTTCATTAGGGTGAGCTCGATGCCTGTCGACACACTCGAGCCACTGGGGCCCTCGCAGCAGAAACAGAAAAGCTAGAGAGATTCCCTTTGAAGTGGGCCCCTGCTTGTAAGAACTGCATCCCACAAAGCATTCGGCATGGAAATTTGATTAGCTCTCACTTTTTTTTCTTCTTTTTTTTTTGACTCCACACCACTTTGAGACCTTGTTTTCACGTCACATTTGGGGCTGAAGCTTGATCCCATATAAATATCAGAGGCATCAGAGAGCAGAGGGACACTCAGGATCTGGCAGCTGAGGAGCAGATTCGGACTAAAGCCATGGATGTACCCCGACCATTCCTTCTCCTCCTGTGTGCCCTCTATCTGACCTGTAAGTATTGTTTGCTCCATTCTTTTGAACTGCTGCTGCGATGTGTACAGAAACAGCTATTCACTCAGTGGACTGATGCCAATCTGCTCAAATATACCTGCTTAACCCTTGTGATATCACTGCAAACACGAGTTGCAGAAGATGCTGAGAACTGAGTGTGTGTCATGTGTTCTTGTCCTGTACAGCAAGGTTGGGTCCATTCACCATCCTTTTAACTAAATATTGAAGTTTTTGCATGCAAATATACAGTAACATGATTACTTCCACAAGAACATAGCTATGCATGGCAAAAATATTAGTTTAAAATAAAGTAATTGAGAGTGATTTTTTCTGTATATTCTATACCTTTTGGGCCTAATAAACTGCTAATTAATGCTATTCAATAACAAATGAACTTGGAGAACCTGCATTATTGTATCCCATGTTTAACTTCAAATCTTCTGAATCTGCTCATCTTGGAAAAATACAATAGTTTAAATGTATCCTTAATAAGGATGTGCTTCCTCTATGTGTCAGTTCACTGATGTTTGTGTTATGTTTTCTAGTGACCGGAGTGTTGAGCAAACACATAGATCACAGAAACCTGTTCACACAGAGAGTGTGCTGCAAAAGACAGAGCCACTTTGTCTACATTGGACAAGGTAAAGCACCACATTACGCCGCAAAATGTTCAGAGCAACCAAGTAATCCACCAGTGAATGGTGTAGTGTTCCATTATATGCACATCTGAAAAATTCAAAAGCAACCCACGAGTAAAAAACTTTCATTTTTATTAGGAATAGAAGTAATAATAATTCCCTTGCTGTCTGACATCAAATCAATGTTGTGTTAATGTCTCTTTCCACAGACATCTCTGGGAGTCCTGTCAGTGTTGATGTGGGCATGTGCAGGTCGCACTGCGGGGGAGCATCCAGGCCATTACAGGAAGCAGGACAGCAAGAATACTCCAAACATTCATCAATGCTGGAATTTCTCAGGAGCAAAAAAGTAAGTGGAGTTTCCCCGCGCGGCCACAAGGGCGCGCTGTAACTTTGTGATTGTCTATCAAAGTTACACTGGAACTAGAACAGGCCTGTCGTAGGCTAGGCCTACGTGAAAATGAAGTTAGGTCGCAACTTATTTTAGTATAAAATATAATGTATTGGCTTATTCATATAGGCCTATTTTTGGTGCGCAACTCTGCATAAACTAATCAATAAAATTAATCATTAAACCACAAGCGTGAAAACACTGGAGTCTCCAAATAATTTGCACCGCTTAACGGTCAAAGCACACAGAAACATGTTTTGACATGTCTGAACCAAATTTCCTTTTTTTAAAAGATGAGAACGCGCGGACCTGCAGCTCCAGAGACCTCGGAGCCGCTGAGCCAGCTGCCCTCCTGCGGCATGAACCAGGTGTGCGAGCCGACCGGGATGCGCGTGGATCGGGTGCTTCTGTTCGAGGGACCCCGGGAGGTGGAGGTCATCGAGGAGTGCCACTGTGAGATCAAGATGAGCCAGTGCATCCGCGTCCCCGCGCTGAGGACTTATTACTCCGAGACGCCATATGAGACGGTCATCGACGTGGGAGGATGCTCCCGATCCAAGGGCTCACCAGGTGTGTGTGTGTGTGTGTGTGTGTGTGTGTAGCTGTTGCTGCCTTGTCTCCTTCAGGTAACAACAACCAGAACAGGAAGAGGGGCTAATAACAGCTAATCAAAAAATAAAAATAAAAAATGACCCACTAAAGATAAAAATATTGAACATCAACCATCAGACAGTGAAACTATGAAGTCAGCTGCTCCCCTTAATAAGCCTATTGGAAACAAAAGTTGGTATGAGTTAAAGGAGGCATTAGAATTTCAGTGGCACTAGGGCAGTTTCAACAGTGCAAGACATTTTTAAACTAAGCTTCGCAGGAAAGCTAAGAAACACAATTGTTTTATCAACCTTTAAAACTTTACCCTTTAAAAGGGTAGAGTGCACAAGCGTCAATGCATTGTTTGTGCTCTAACAGCAGTTCTACTCACTTGAGGCCCATAATCAAAGCAGCCCTGCACCAGATTCACCACCATTTACTAAACTGACAAAGTTAGAGCCCCAATCCTTACTTTGATCATTTCAATATGTTAGCTAAATGTACACATAATTAAAGAGTTTAATTATGAAAAGTCTGCATTTTGTGTATTAAAAGACCTATCAGTCAGTTTGGGAGCGATCCCAAAGCTAATCCTGTGTTTTAAAGTTCTGTTGTCATTCACAGAGGGATTCTCCTGCGTCCCCACCAAGTTTGACTCAGCCCTGGTGGAAACCCCCAACAAAGTGGACCTCATTCAGACTGTTGCAGCCTGTGAGCTGAAAGAAAGCTGCTACAGGGTCCCGTATGTGGAGTATTACTATGAAATAGTCCACCACGCCGATGGAGTCAAAGAGGAGAGGCTCAAAGTAGGTGGAAACTCGAAACTTTCCCCCCAACAAATATTGTTTCTTTTTTATTTCTAGCTCTCATAAATCATGGGTCTTGTTCACACCCAACAAAAGTGAATCAGACTTTGAATCAAGCCTCTCAAAATGGGCCCCATTTCTACTTAGCATGGCATACTCAACACTAGAGGAGTGATTCATTTGTGATGCAGGTTTCACACTCTCTTTTATAATCAAGTTGAGAGGAAACGGGGGTCTAGTTTAGGCGCCAGACAGTAACGAAGTGTCTTTTGTTCACCAGACCCATGTGTGGAAGACAGCACTTAATCAAGCTAATCCACTGGCCCATGGCTGGCACCGCACATCCTGGTGTGAAGAACTTTAGGTTGTGTTATTCATGCACGACCTGCAACAATACACATGGCAGACTGGCAGATTTGAGTCCCAGCTTATGTTTATTCAGGAGAATGTGATTAAAACCTGATATAACTGTTTTGTTGGCCGCAGAAGATTAAGATTTAGAATCATTATTCTCCCTTGTGTCAGCCACAAAAGTCCCACTGTGGAGCAATTACTACAAAGTTAATCCCTCACAGTATCACAAATATCAAAATAATTCTTTGTGATCTTAACATCAGACTTTACTTTATATTAAGATTCAAACTGAATTCTCAGGCAGTGCCAAAGGTGCGAGCACAGCGCAAACACAAATGGCCCCTGCAGGTGTTGAATCAAAGCGTTAACATGCTAAAGAGCAGCTGAGCCCCCCCCCCCCCCCCAAAAAAAAAAAA
>JBBPCS010000393.1:3638766-3656394 GCA_037974645.1 Hollardia meadi
AATCTGCCTGGCACTATAGGGCATCCAGATCTCTCATACTGCATGTCTATGTTGCTGGACAGGACAGGTTAAAAAAATAAAAATGAAAAATAAATATGAAAATCACATATGGTGACAGCCATAATGTACAGTAAGGTGTTAACTGGAAGTCAAACTCACCTGGATGAAGTCCCAAACGCAGTGCTGAGAGCCTGGAGTAGACCAACCATAAACCTGAAGGGATTCTTACGTGTGACGATGACATAGATGAGGGGCAAGGTGACGAAGCTGTGGATTGCCAGGCCAGTGATCACCGTGATGGTATACATGGCAAGCTGGCGACCAATATCTCCAATGTTTTGCAGCTGCAAAATCTGTCCTCCAACCAAGAAGAGTATTCCCACTGGGGAATACCTGTGGGAGGATGATAAAGTTCAGGTGCTGTAGTCAGACGAATTCACTGCAGGGAGCAAAAGCCAGCATGTATTTTTAAAAGGATGATGCATTTTGATACTGCTTTTATAGAATTTCACAAAAAACTTCATTGATTGATCATCCATTATGACTAAGCCATCCAGCCAATGTGCTATGTTCTACATATTCAGTTCAGCAGCTTCTTGTTCTCACCAGATGACTATGCTGATCAGATGCATGGTGGCTTTATTCAGGCAGGAAAAAAAGTCCCTCAGAGGTTTCCCCTCATTGTCCATATTGGCCAGGATGAGGCCAAAGGCGATGCAGATGATTATTAAACCCAAAATATTAACACCGTCTACGATACCTGGCATCGGCATCTGGTTATCTGTGGGGTTCCCAGTTGGACCATTACAAGGCATGTTAATAAAAAGGATATATTAAATAGAAATAATTGGCCACAATTATCAGTCTTACTGAATTCAGGTGTTTGAGTCAGATTAACGACCCCAAGACTTTTGTTTTTGGAATAAACTGTTTTATACTGAATAAAAGAAGAAAAAAAATCATCATTGTTGACAAGTGCCATAATGAAAAAGACAAAACAAGAAACCCAGATCCCTGCAGATCTCACCTGTCTGAAACAAGCGGCCACCAGATTTGAGGGAAACATGTTTCTGCAAAGCGGAAATAGCAGAGGATAGGTTAGTTTGGATTGAATGCCAACATCTGATCGAGTCGATCGATCCTTTTTGATGGACACCTGATCAAATCCAGGAAGGCATCACCAGTCTGCACAGCCTCCTTTTCACCACCAGAGGATGCCGAGGTGTTGCTGGGTGATTTCCCGGGCCGGATAAGAACAACGAGGATAATGCCGGTGAACACAGCCATGATGGAAGTGACTGCATAATAGCAAAGAGCCCAGAGCCCTATTTTCCCATAAGACTCCCTTTTCGCAGTTGACAAGCCTGAAATGTTGCGACATATAATTTAGATTTAGATGTATTTATTTTTGGTGTCACACACCAAAAGGTGCCCAAGCCTGCGTGGGCTTACAAGACACTCCACACAAGAAAACAAAAACAATAATAAAAACGGGCATTAATATAAAGAGTGAAAGAACAAATATAATACCCATCCAGACATGTTAAATAATGGCAAACCAAATATGAGCACGATCCTTCTCCTTCAACATCACATAAAGCATACAGCTCCCTCGTACGTCATTCGTAGGCATTTAACACAAACTGAGCTAAATGAAACTCTTTTTTTGTAAACAAGTACTGAAGTCTCCATTCATCAGACATGGAAAACAAATTAGGACATTCTGCAGACTATTTAAGAAAAAGCCTACATCTAATATTATGATATACTGGACAGTAGAACAAAAAGTGCATTTCATTTTCGACCTCTCCCAAATCACACAGGTGACACTTTCTATTCTCCTCTGGAATTGAATGAAAACGTCTCAAATGGGCACAGACAGACCTCTGTGCTCTGGTCAGGTTAAGGGTAACATTGAGCTCTGGACTCTTCCTCAAACTATATGTTCTCAGTTTGGTTTATACAATATTTCTTCTGACCATTAAATGAATTAATAATAAAAGAGTACGATCTAGGCCCACTCTACATGTAAAGTCATGTCATGTGATAACCCTTGTTGTGAAGTGGCACTATATAATAAAATTTGACTTGATTATTTATGTTTCTAATTTTTAAACAGTATTATCATATTTATGTTACATTATATTAGTATTAATTATATTTGCTTTGTCTAACATTACAAGATCATTTATTTCTAAATATAAATTGGAGACCTGCCCTGCCAAATATATTTGCAAGCTCCCTTGTACAAGAGTATTTATTTGCAAAATCCCGATCAAATATTTGTTTTGTAAGTCTGCTATCAGGCATGTTAAATAATATATTCCACGGTCACAACATGTGACCCTTATGCCGCACTTCACATATCTCCCATCCCATATTGCCGCATACTGCAAGTTTTGGGGCCATTTTATGTGCACCCAAAAAGCACCGCACAGCTCTAACTTGGACTGCATCACATTTTGTTTACTTGCAATAACCCCAAACTCCAGCACCATAGTCTAGAATAGGACATACAAGATTTATACAACTGTGTGAAGGTTTTATAACCAAAATCCCTACATGACTTAATGACTCTTTTCTTCCTAAAATGCATAAGCTGAGTTTCATCTTTGTTTATCTTTAATCTCCACTTACGACACCAAGAGGACGCAACATTCAACAGATTCTGAAGGTCATTATTAGTCTCTGCAAGGTGGACTATATCATCTACACCGATTGGCCACAAAATTAAAACCACTGACAGATGAAGTGAATGACATTGATCATGGCTACAGTACAATGTTCTAGTGGAAAACCCGGGTCCTGGTATTCATGTGGATGTTCTTTGACCCATAAAAACCCATCCAAACATTGTTTCAGACAAAGTAAACCCCCTCATGCCAACAGCACTCCATGGATCGTAATTGTTTAGGCACGTCCCATGTAGCTCAATCAGATTTGGATCTGGGGGTGTGTGTGCTTGATCTGCAAGGGTGTTTGGGTGGATGGTTTGTGTCAATTGACATCCACATGAATGCCAGGATCCAGGGTTTCCCAGCAGAATACTGCACTGTAGCGAGATGATCAATGTTATTCATTTCAACTGTCAGTTGGTTTTAATGTTGTGGCCGATCGGTGTAGATATAGATAGCAAACAGTGTAGGAGAGAGAGCATGTCCCCCTGTTTTACACCAAATGGGGTCGGAAACCAGCCAGTTCTATATTCATTGACCTGCACACATACAGGACATATACATATGAATGTAACTCCGTGTTTTAGGTTTATAACTGACATATTTTGAAGATACAGTATATCTAAAAAACAAATAGTGCAAAAAAGAAACCAGCTTTTCAATTTAACATGTACTGTTGCATCATGCCAATGCCAGGACAACATTCTTCCATGGTAAACACATTGTACTTGAACATACTGTACAGTGGTTTCATTATTTTAAATAGTAAACGAAGACAGATGCCGATTTATCAATACATCTTTACAGTACCACAGCCCAGCTATAAATCCAACCTCTGTGTATAACATCAAGTCTTGGGCTGTAGTTTGTGGTTATGTTGCAGTTTTTGATTGCAATATATTGAGGATGTTTCTAAAATTCTGTCCTCCTCAGCAAATGTGGTGGAAAAAGGCAGAAATTGCTGTTAACCTGAGCAGCTAACATCACAGGATCAAACACCTTCTTGTAGATTTGACTGGGAATCAGGCCTGTCACAATATTAGACTTTCATTACACGACTACATTATAACCACATCTATAGAAAGTTTGGGGGGAAAAAGCTTTGAGTCAAAATAATTTCTGACTTTATGTTTTGTCTCTTTTTTGGCAAATAAATTACACTCAAAATACAAGTGTAAGTGCAGGGAGGTGGAGAGAGAACGCCTGTGATCATAACATAACCCCAGTGAAGAGGCAACCAGATGACCCGATAAACAAAAGATCCACTAGGCCGTACATCTGCACAGGATTATTTACACACAATTTTGGAACGTAACATCCAAGGATCTAACCTGTAATCACACTGGAGGTGATGAGAGGAAGCACCAGACACTGTAGCATTTGCATCAGCAGCTCCCCAGGAAAAGTGAAGTATTTTATATCTCTGGCTGTCATGTTAGTGTATCGCAGAGCAAAGCCCAGGCCAATACCTCAGAGAAACATGAATAAAGATCAACACAGACAGTGTGTCTATCAAAAGATTGCTTCATCCAGAGAAAATGTCAAATGCACTGGAGTCAATACACAAAGCACTGCAGGAAACGTAAGATTATGCTCTCCTCATTATAATGCCTGCAGTGCAGCAGTACTCAGGGAGAGTAATCCACTAAATACATAAAGAGACACATGAGAGACAGAATTACAAACAGAGTATTTAGTAAAAGAACATTTCTATCATACTGACAGCTGGCATGACATGAAACTTCCAGAGGAAACACACAACTTTTTTGCTTTAACTTATCATTATGAAGTAAATATATATTGCAGTGTAATGACTAAAGAAGAAGTAAAGACACTTCCTTGTTAAATACATAGATCAAAAGATCAAAGAGTTCGTAAAAATGGATTTTGTGATGCATCCATTCAACATTAAAAGTTAAATTCTGACTGATAGTATTTCATAAAGAGGCTTACCTATGACAATAGCTGCTGTAGTGAGAAGAACAAAAGCATGTCTCTTTAGAAAATCTTTAATATTACATTTATTCTGGGGTGAAGAATCCAAATGTAAAGGCTCCCGGGCTGTCTGGGTATCGCGGACATCTGTAACGTTCCCTGTGCTCAGCTTTGATGCACTAATAGTGATGGGTGCCATCTCTTTCATAATCTGCCCCTACACAGGATATAAACTGCAGAAGAAAAAACAGCGATATGCCTGTTTGTGACGGCTATCCGATGTCGTATGAAAAATTAAAAGGACTATATTTACTATATTTTTTATAGAAGATACAATGGCACACAGTACTCTATCAACCCAAGTTTTGTCAACTTCTTTCTATCAACCAGAGTGAAGAAATCATCGAGTCAAACCTTCAAAGGACTGTTAAGTTCCAGATATTTCCCTCTTTGCCAGCTGAACTGGATCTGCTGTAAGTTCAAAACTAATAATCTTCTTTTAACTTGTTTCCATTCCCTCCCATTCCCTCGGGCTATCAGAGCCATTTCATAGTTCAAATTTGAATATCGAGCACTGAATATTGAGTGCAAAGAAAACACTATTGTTTGACTTTGACTGCAAGTCATATCCTTGTGAGACAATTAACTCAGGAAAATAAACCCTCCAGGGAGGGAGCCAACAAACAGAGCTGCGTCGCAGAAGGTGGAGGCTGCTGAAGGAGAATCACCTTGCACAACTGCAGCAAAGCAGACATCGACAAAACACTGAATATATTGTAAATATAACAGCCTTTATATGGCCACCAGGGAGTATGACATAGCAGTGGTTCCCAACCTTTGTGGCTTGAACCCTTAAAATTATGTTATGTCTGCTAGTGACTCCTCATCACAGGTTATGGCCTTAGTGTAGACATGATTTGTGAGTGACTTTCCGTCTGGGATACTTTCACAGTGTGACTGCAGTGTTCACCAAGTTAAATTTCAGACTTTTCAAGACCTTTCAAATACAACTTTAACACCTGTTTCATAATTATACACCGACCAAAGTATGATGGAAAACCAGTAGGGACATGTAGGGATATGGATAACTGAATTCAACACTTTTAAAGACATTTTAGAGGCCTGAAGAAGTGAGAGTGTCCAATGTTTCCAGCCGTATCACCAAACAAAAACATCAGCATTGGAAGATTCTGCAAAACCCTGGATTTCATTTCATGCTAACATTTTTAAAACATGGCAAGTAGAGTATGGTTAAGGTTGGGGAAAGTTTGCGAAAGTTCTTTTTTTTTAGGGTTAGGCAACTAAAACACTTTGTTGGTGAAAGATTTTGAACTCACTACATGTTCATCCATCACCCTGACCTCCACAACATGAATGTTATAAATGATATAGAGTGAGGTGACGGTGAACTACATGGATTAGTCATGGAATTCTGCTGTAAATTTTTAATTCTATTTTTATAATGTGTTACAATGTTTGATTTAAGTGCCTCAAGTACTGTTTTGCACTCATAATTCATGTACCAAAATGACCACATAGTCACGTTTAGTTTTAGTTCAGCTATATAACACCTAACCTCTAACCGAAAGAGAAAATGTTCTCAATAAATGTATAAATATCAAATAATCGAGTTCTCAGCTGAAACAAAACTTGTCTCGCATCAAAAAGTCTATTTGCCCACCACAAAAACCTTTTCTCTGAAGAGTGTAACCTGAGCAGTGACCGAGGCGTTGGCCATAGAGTGGCACTAAAGGGGGTTGATACCACTTGGCATGATGCTGGACGACAGGCCTTATTCATTGTCAAAGGGGCTGCTATTCACAATGGAGAAAACGATGAAATGCTGCCATTATAATGGGGACCAAAGGGCCCTGTGGCTGCCCGACACCTGATCTCCTCTTTGGCTCTGGCTTCCTTTTGTGCCAGTATTTCATATCTGACATATCCACACACCCTAAAAAGGCACTTGATGTTGGAGTAGCGATGGACCTGAAGCTTGGTGTTTGTGCGCTCAGACATGGGGAATAAACAGACCATCTTTACAGCACAGCAGCTAGATGCCTATCAGGTTGGTGTCAATCCTGTTTCTTAATGGACTTAAATGGTGCTTGTCTTATCAATACTCGCTACAAGAATCTGTAAACAAGATTATCACAAGTAATCTAACAAGTCTTTCTCAGACTTGTTTGTACTGTTTCGTTTATTTCAAAAAAGTGGTGCACCCCATCAACATAGCGTTGAACTAAGTCAAAGCTCTCCTGATGGTGTTTGTTAATTTTTGTCACAACTGTCACTGTTATTAAGAAAAGAAAAGAAAAAACACTTCAAAGGCAGTTTGTGGTCCAAGGTTATTGACAGGATACATATTGTTAATCAATTGTTTAAAAGAATAATGCTACTTATTTTCATACAAATCCAGTGGGGGGAGGAAAGACATTTACTCTACTTAGTTACCTTTGTGCAGTATTGTATTCAAGTATTAGTGTGAGGTACTTGTACATTTACTTCATAGCTATAATTAAGGTTTAATTAAGATTTTACAAAGTTATGCTTATCTTAGAATATATGAAGCATTGTGAAAGATGAAACTACCCAAAAATATATAAAGTAGCCTAGTTAGCTAAATGCTTACAGCTTAATGCTTGTCAATAACAATCAACCAATAATATAACAACATTACACTGACATTCTGCATCATGAGTAATATTACATCTGTAATTACATCCTCTGCGGCACACTTCTTTCTTTTTTCTTATTGCAACCTACTTTTTTTTTTTTAAGTTATATTTTACTTATCCCTTTTGTACTATGCAATGTCTTGTGATGTCTGTGCTAGGACCTTTTATTTTTTGGTTTATTTTGAAAAATTCAATAAATAATTAACAAAAAGACACGTCTGTACTTTTACTTGAGTAGAATGTTAAATGCATGACATTTACTTGCCCTGGAGTATTTTTTAGAGTGTTGTATTGCTACTATTACATAAGCAAATATCTGAGTCCTTCTTCCACCACTGTATAAAACAAGAACTATATAAGAAGCTACATCCTAATGTCCTTTGCAATAATTTAACTTTCCTGCCATGATTTGATTGTATTTGCAGGACTGTACATATTTTACAAGAAAAGAAATTCTCAGGTGAGCAAATATCAAGAAGGAGCTAAATCTATTTGAGTCATGGTGTAACACGGCTGACACAGCTGAATTTTTGTTCTGTTCTGCACAATACTCCACTGTAACTCTAAACTACAGTATCAGGAGACCTGTCCTACTGTGGGGCAGGCGACCATTGAGATCACATGGTATTTGAAATCTTGCTTTCAGAACTTTACTGTACTGAGACTCTGCTTTCAGTCTTTCAATGTTGACCATAATAGAGAAAATCAGATTCCATCTCAGAAGTAGTTCTCTAACTTTTTCTTACTACACATTGTCCATCTAAACTGCACAACAACATAACATAGAAGATATTTTGTAATTTAATATGGAATGTAAATTTTTCAAACCTGTCCTAGACTCTTCTACCGCTATCGGGATTTGGCTCCACAGCTCGTTCCTCTTGACTACACCAACCACCCAGATGTGAAGTTACCATATGAGCTGATTGGCAGCATGCCAGAGCTGAAGGTAGGCCCACTGGTCCACACACACCCTGCAGACCCGCTCTCTCCCTGTGTTCCCAATCCATAATTAATAGCCAACTAATCGACAGAATTCTTTGAAAGGTTATATGTTACCCGACTCCTTTAAACTTGAAGAATGCTGGTGAGTCCCTCATGGCACACTTGTTGGAAATGGATCAATTATATATATGCCTCTTTGCACAACGACAGCAAAGTAAACAGGCGTGTGGGAAAAATGCTAGTCACTGACGTGTCCGGAGAAAGGGAGAGTGGGACTGTGAAGATTATACTTTCCCTCATCGACATTTATTATTCTAAGTTGTGGCAAATTTTATAGCTTACTTGAATTCTCAGATATAAACTGGAGATATAAGCTGAGCAAAAACACATACCCATGGAGCACATGAAAGCCCTCAAATCCAACAAGCCCCAGTTCATAGTTCTGAATGATTAACTGCACTGAATTTTTATCAGTACTGGTGTCTTCTCTGTCCAGGACAACCCATTTCGCCAGAGGATCGCTGAGGTTTTTTCTGAGGATGGACAAGGGAACATGACACTGGACGACTTCTTGGACATGTTTTCAGTTTTGAGTGAAATGGCTCCGCGTGACCTCAAGGCCTACTACGCTTTCAAAATTTATGGTAAAATATTTTTAAAGTAATATAATTTTTTAATTTTTTTTTGCTTAGTTTCTTGGCTTTATTTTATTTATGAACATTTGATGAAGGCAACATAGTACAGAAATGACCATAAAGCACTGATATTAAATCAAATGAGGAAATGGTTCATGTTTATATGATATATTCATTAACAGTTATACGTTCTTTTAGACATCTTTCCAACAAACAATAAAAAAAATTTAAAAAACAAATTTTAGAATTTGCCCGTCAACATTCACAGATATAGGGAATATGAATTTCTATTTTATCTTACTAGATGGAGTCAAACAGAAATAAATAATTCTTTAAAGGAATCATTTCAAAATCTATTTTATAGATAAATTAGGATAAAATTAGCAGAAGTAACAAAGAATCATGGTAACAGAACAATTTTAGTAGTTTCAAAAAGATGTTATGGAATTTCCGGGACAAACAGTTCATTAGTAATAATAACTTATTATTATATTAACTATTTAGATAGCACAATTCATGCAAAGATGCAGCCCAACATGCTTAACAGGATCAGATGAAAAAAAATAAGAAGTTAAAAACAAGCAATAATAGCAAAAAGTGACAGAGAAACAGAGAAACAAAACAGTTTGACCACAGTACAATAAAAACATTAACAAACAGATGAGTAAAAACAGTTGGATCATAATAAAGTAAAACATTAACAATGATACTGGTAAAGATAATCCAAATAAAAGTCAAGTTAAAAAGATGTCTTAAATTTCTTCTTTATTAAAATTTTTTTTAACAGAATTAGCTGTTCTAAGATCTAAGGGGAGGCTGTTCCACAGTTTAAAAACAGAAAGCATCCTCACCAGATTTCTTGTAGGACACCTTTGGAACTTCTAAAAGAAAGGAGGTCGAGGATTGAGGGTGCCGGATTATAAAGGCTTTATAAGTAAAATGACTTTAAAATCAATTCTAAAAGATACAGGTAGCCAGTACAGTGATGCAAGTAGAGGAGTAATGTTATCTCTTTTTTTGTATTGGTCAAAATCCTGGCTGCAGCATTCTGGATTATTTGTGATTTTCTTATAGACTTTTTTGGGAGACCAGTAAAAAGGGAGTTACAATAATAATAATAATAAACGGCTTGGAATAAAAGCATGTATCAGCATTTCAGCATTGTTTTGAGTTAAAAATGGTCTAATTTTGGCAATGTTCCTCAGATGAAAAAATTATGTTTTTGCGACCTTGTTAAAAGATCAGAGTCTAAAATCACACCCAGATCCGTGACGTGTTTTAATTTGTTTGGACAGGCTAGCAAACACTATCTCAAGTTTCTGCCTTTCTGCTTTTGGACCTACAAGTAGGATTTCTATTTTCTGCTCATTTCTTTTTAGAAATTTTTTACTTATCCAGATGTCAATGTCAGATAGACAGGTAAAAAGAGCATTTAGAGAACTGGGATTGTCTGGCAAAACAGAGATATATAGTTGTGTATCATTGGCATAGCAGTGATATTTGACATTGTGGCGACTAATTAAGTTGCCACAGGGGGAGCATGTACAGAGAAAAAAGAATAGGACCTAGGAACAACGTATTCAGTGTCAAATGTCTCTGAGACACAATTGCCTAAGCTAACATAAAATATTCTCCTCTGACAAGCATCAGCGAAACCAGTCAGTGTGCCAGAGACCCACCCATTTCTCAAGTCAATTGATTAAAATACCATCATCAATCGTATCAAATGCGGCATTTGAATCTCACAAAAAGAGGACAGCCACATTGTTTGAATCGATTGAAATTCTCAGGTGATTAACTACCTGTAATAAAGCAGTTTCAGTGCTATGGTTAGTGCGATAGCCAAACTGGAATTTATCTAATATATCATCAGTGGAGATCATCATGTAGTTGGTCAAAGACAATCTTCTCAAGAAGTTAGTAGTGTGTAAAATTTAATAACAGTGGATGAAACATCTTTTCAATTTCAATATGGTACGCGCATATGAAAAGGGAGCATGGTGAAGGGTTTTGGAGCTGTAAGCATGACGGACGGTGCATAGGATGTTATAAATGATTAACGGGCCCATTATAGAGGCAAAGCGCTTGTCAAAGCCCAGTTTGTGCTCTGCACCAGGGTCCCCCCTAATTAACAAACGCTGACAGATGAAGAAGTTATATACACATGACCATGGTCATGGGTCAGGGAAACGTCATTCATTATTCAGACCAATAGAGGAGGAAAAACCAAGGAAGGTGACATACTGTGAAAGCATAAGTTGTGTTATGATGAGCAAGACTGATGATCAATGCCTTTATAAAAATATAGATTTACCATGACGTTAAAATTAGCAGTTTCCATACCGTCAATAAAATTAAGGCGAAAACAAAGAGTATATGCAATTTTTTGGCAAGAAGTCCAATTTGAAAACACAATACTGTCAAAAAATGTCAGCATGGTATCCATACGGTACCCCAATTGGGAGTTAGTTCAGAATCCGTGAAGGATATGTCTATTGCTGCAAATAACAATATATTGCATTGTTTGGTCCATAAAATGTAATGGTGAAAAATGACCATCACAATTTTCTAAATTCAAATAGCTTGTTTTGTCAGACCACATTAATCCAAAAGACAAAGATATTTAATTGTTTCAATATCATAGAATACAAAGAAAACCAGCAAACACTCACATTTGAGAAGCAGGACGCAATGAATCTTATGGATTTTTGCTTGTAAAATGACTTGAAGGATTAACTGATTATCAAAATAGATGTTTGCCTATTTGAATAATCAGTCATTTCACCTTGAGACATCTCCTTCTCTTCCATTTTCTGCAAGATTTCAACAATGATGACTTCATCTGCAAGTCAGACCTGGAGAAGACATTGAACAAACTGACCCGTAATGAGCTGACAGAAGACGAGGTGAGGATGGTGTGTGAGAAGGTGATAGATGAGGCCGACCTGGACAACGACGGACGTCTGTCACTAGAGGACTTCCAGCACATGATTGTTCGAGCTCCAGACTTCCTCAGGTAGGCCAGATATAATGAAAAGTATACCCACATACATACAATACATGGGAACACATTTTTCCCCCATATTTTGTTATGCATTATATTATTAATAATTGTAATCTAATGTCAATTTGTCTATCCTTTCATTTGTTTTTAACCGACTTGTAATAAGGAAATCAAACCAGAACTATTCTTATTTCTGTCCACAGCACCTTCCACATAAGGATATAAAGAAATGAAGCAATCATGTGCATTTTGAATTGCACATAATGATGGACTTCTCGTACTGCAGAATGCCTGGAAAGTGGGGAAATCCTGACATCTCAACCAAAGACCAAAAATTATCATGTGAATGTCTCATTTTTGGCTTAACCAAAAACATTCTGATCTTCACCAGACTTTGACATTTAGCATCCAAAGTAAATGCTATGAATAGCTAAGAATTGTCTCGTCTCTCATGAGAGTGTGGTTGGTGAGGTTGGATTGGATTTTATTTTTCTCTCATCATTGCAAATGCAGAAATGACACCAGTCATGGTGTGACTGCAGGTCTACCATCAGGTGGTGGCAGCAACCAATCTATCAAGACAAGGCTCATTAGTTATGACCATCAGCAGTAGATTTGTGTTTTGTATCTAAAGGGGTTCAGTTACACCAGACTATAAAAGAAAGAAGACAGAATATTCCAGTGGGTCATAGTGGGCCAATAAAAGGAGAGTCGTTTGTCATGAAAGCAGTCAAGCTCCATTGTGGGAGCACAGGCCCAACTGATAGCCGGCCAATAAAGACAGTGAATGTCAAGTTTCAGAATCTTATTTTATTAAATCAAAAGTACACTTATCTACAAATTGTAGATACATTTTCATATGGGTTTAGAAAGTACAGTACAATTTAAGTAGATCTCTTTTTTCAATGTGATATTTACAATGTTTGTGTCACGTTTTTTTTCAAAATGTATTATTCTCCCTGTGCACATCACAATCGATGGGATGAAAACATGGCTGTAAAAAGGGATGTACGGTATGTTATGACATGTGACAGGGGTCTTAAGAAAAGGATGATATGAAAACAAAATCAAAGAGGGAGTATCCTTTCAGCTGAAAATGATATAGTTCGAGTCCCACAAACACCTGCTCCCTATGCTTCCGTTTATGACTTAAAGCTACAATATCACTCAAATGAGTCAACACACCTCCACATTTCAATGTCCAGACTCTTTACTTAATCTGCCATCATGCCAAGTTTCACTCGCACTGATGCAGCAATGCTATTTCTACAAACAATCTCTTGTTTATGGCTCAGTGAATGCCACAAAACAAAAACAACAAAAAGCCCATACATTCAACTGTACAGGACTCCAAGTATACAGGTCCAAGATTCACAATGCATAGCTCACCTATGAAAGAGCTAAGTATTAGTGGTTAAGACAATTGGCCAGGGTAGACATGAAGTCTCAGATTATTTGATATTTTTAAAAAGAAAAAAAAAAAAAAGGTGCAGGCAAGCAAAAGCAGATTCTCCCTCGATATTGTGCATATAGGAGTTTTGTCTGATTTTCAGTCTTGTAACAAATGTAATAAGGAAACATGAGAAACAGTGGAAATAGACCGAGACTCAACATTAATGGTAAATAGTCGATACATGTTTGGATCTCACAAGTCTAGTTCACTGTGGCTCGAGTTCTTCATAAAATACTGGTTAAAATTTGAGTTCAGGTGGTCACATATAATGCATATTGTGTCTGTGGTGCCACCTACCTGTCAAACTAAAGGACAAAATGCACAATACTTTCAGCTTGGGTTAAACCAGAGTTCAACTAATAAGCCAAGAAAAAAATCACTTTTAAACTAGAATTTGGCAGGGCAATAGCACAAATATAGAGGCTTGCAAATTATTTTTCCTTTGTCAAAATATATGTAGCTGTAGAAATATGTTAGGGCAATGATTTTCAGTGAACTGACACAATGGATCACTAGCAGTGAAAGAGCAAAGGAGATCAAGTCATTTATAAGTAGGTGTAGTAAAATTTAGGAATTATGCCCATTATAATACCAAGACTCAATAGATAAAAACATTTTTAACTAAGTAATTGTATTGCAAAACTATCACTTGGCACAGGCTACACACAAAACACGAGTTACTGGTAAAGTGCAAGGAGAGCTGTGTGGATTGCAAGAGGAGAAGGGACTTACAGCCAGAAACTTCAATGATTTTAATTGCTGTTCAAGTAACCAGAGACATCATTTAGCTTTACTGTGAATCAGATCTGCTACAAAACCCTCAAGTCAAATTCAAAAGGCAACACGTTAAAGCCATGTTATTTAGAGCTGGAAGTGAGAGAAAATAAATTGCAAACTATTTTTATAATCGATCAATTGGTTTACATCAATTTTCAGGCAAAAATGGCAAACCTTACCTAGTTCACAGCTTTTCTTTGTCTTATATGATCTTGAAGGTGTCACCTTCAAGATTAATAAGCAAGAAAATATGTAATAAGAAGAATAATAAGAATCATTAATTGCAGCCCTGCTCTTATTACACTGGACTTAATTGTGGAGACTTAATTAAACTGTACAGCATGCAGTAAAAATGCAGTAACATTAACTATGTAGTGCTAGCTCATTTTCACTTTCGCATTTTGTATGTACAATACTTTCTTTTTGCAGATTACAACACCAGACAAAGCCCAAGCGGAAACATGTCCGCTCAGTAACATTCTGCTGAGAATTTGACAGCAGAACTTGACCTTCATAGGCAGGAACCTGGTGTGTATTTTTTAGGATTTTAGGTTTTGAAAACTATTACTGAAAAGTTAACAAGAGTCGGAGGCAGTGTGTAATGATCGGGACAAGATGAAACGCGCATCTTTAGTCACATCAAATGATTGTCAAGGAGTACATCGCAAACCAAAGAGCAGAACTCAAATGGCAAACCTTTCAATCCAATTCCTCTCTGATCCTTGACTGCCTTATGTGCTTTATGATTCGCAACTGAAAATGAAAGCAAGTGCAATTCTGTTTCACTTGAGTTCAAGCCTTTCAGTCTCTGGTTGACATTTTTACTTAAAAAGGAAAAGAGCACTATTAAAAATAGACCTAAATATTACATTTGTATTTGCAAACCCAAAACCTTGACATTAATGATGTCTCATCCTCAGTTTTGATACCAGCTGTGTGAAATAGAAGTGCGTAGTACAAAGAGACTAACATTGGAAGTAAGAACCTGTCTTTTGTGTGATATGGAACATCTGGACGATGCTCCTGGTTAAGTCCTTGACCAGTCAAGCACTCTGACCCATGAAAACAACAGATCTCCTTAAAATGGAAGAGATGCATCTCTGGAAGCTTTCAGAAGAGGAAGAGAGGAAGGAAAGTCCTCCACTTACTGGAAATATAATGGTTTTTGTGGACTGGGAGGACACGACTCACAAAAATCTTGGTATTTCACCCGGATGGGCATGGTTTTGCAGGACACAGCAGTACACGCTTTGGCGAGCTCTGTGACAGTCTCAGCCCATGCTCTGAATGCACATTGTTTTTATATAATCTGTATATTTGGTCTCACATCTATGCACATGGAAAGTGAAAGTCTGCCTTGTAGGACTGGGTGTTTATATGGGGAGTTTTGTGGCGAAAAGTCCTTACAGCTAATCCACACAGAAGGCGTGTGCAGGGCATGTGCGTCACAGAACCTCTTTGTTTTCATTTAGGTGCCCATATTAACAGATTACAGCAGCCACACTGCCCACCTAAGCAGCGGCTCATCTGGAGTCATGTCTATTTTTTCATGAAACACGAGTGGTTCCCAGCAAAAATAGATTAGGGTCAAGAAAAATCATGCCATCATTATTATCGACCGTTATCAAAGGCAAACTTCATGTAGAAAGATAGAGGGCCACCTGTAGCAGCCTGCAGCAGAAACGTTGCCTGTGTGGACACACACGCATTCAAGAGCCGTAGGAGATCAGAAAGGCAGCCGTCAAACTCTGCACACTCCTCCTGTGTGGACCAGCCGGAATGTGGAATGGTATCCAAGGGAACAAAACTCTATATGCTTAGTAACTTGTGCTGGCTTAGTGGAACTTGCACAGACTTTTCAGGATCTTACGGGAAACTGAGGTTCGTGTCCCCTGTGTGAATAAGTTTTGTTTTTTTTAATGTTTAATGTTTTTAAAAAGTTTTCAGTCATAGTTTGGTTAGGTTTAGTTAATATTACTACTTGGTTAGGTTTAGGAAAAGATCATGGTTTGGGTCAACTAGTCAATGTTGACTATTGGTTTCACATAGGACACAAACAGCGACGATCACAGAAAAATTTTAAAAATCATCCGTTTGAAGTTATGTGACGAGGCGACCCAAGGTGAGACGACAGTGACGCAGGACGTAAGGCGTGGCCCCGGGTGAAATACCAAGGTTTTAGGGAGTTCCCTGGGAGGACAGGACATGGATGAGTAGAAACAAGGAAGGGGAAGGAAGTGCTAAGAGAAAGCACAGTCCATTTATGTCCAGCCAGCTGGCAGCCAGTATGGAAGGCCTCGGTCCTCAGAGTAGGCTACAGCGGAAGAAGCTGGTCTTTTTTTGAGGCTCTGAGATCTTGACTCCATGACTGCTCCCCTGTGGCGTGTTGCCCTCCTGCAAACATGACAAACGAATAGCTCACTGCCCTGTCATGTATTGTTGGCTCGGTATGGTTCAGCAACTATAGCCTCATGTATTCATGCATACTTTGATTTTGACACGTTTAAACTATTTCTCACAACGCTAAATACTAAGTTATATTATAAAGAATTCTTCATACCAATTTTGTATCCATTTTTGATTTGATGTCTCTGGCGAGTGTCAAAAATGCCTGTGAACCAGACAAATACAAGTCATATTGATGATATGTGATCTGTTAAGCATATAATTCAAGGTACAATGGCTACATACATTTTCCACGTTGATGTTAGCTTTTGCACTGGTCTCCATGAACTTTATCCCATACTCTAATGCAAGCTGAAAGAAAATGGGGCGAGAAAAGACATCAATTAACATCTTACCAAGTCTGTTGACATGTTTTTCTCACATTATTCCTCCAATCCCCTCCAAACTTGCCCCAAAAAGGTTCAGGGGGCCGGCCTTTACCACACAAAGCGTCAATCTATTGAAGAACTAAACTTATGCATCAAGCGTAAAAAGAAGCCATGATGCCTCCAAATGCAACAGACTGGCCTGCAGTAGCAAACCTCCAGAGAAGTCAATAAGAATTCTCAAGTATATTGCTAATTTGCGTTAGCATGCCAATACTAACTGGCTAGCTAAGCATTAATGTTTCATGCTTCTTGTGGTCGTCACAGTCTGGACCGTCTCTATTGATTTATGTCAACACACCAATTACCTCACCGTTCATTACCCCCCGTGTTTTCTGTCATTTTTCCTTTCATTCACTTTTCCTCTGTTTGACCTTCCTTTTAGAATGTAAAAATAAACTTGACCATGCTGCTAGCAATACCATGCTAATGAAGTACCTGGCTGTCTATCTGGGTCATCCCACAGTAACAACATTAATAACATTGGAACCGCCTGAGACCCTCATCCTATAGTGAGGTCTCGTTTTGACAGAAACTCTGAGCAGTCTCAGCAGCTCTTGGAGAACATCAGGCAATATAATGGATTGGTGTTTTGGCTTCTAAGAATATCTCTGGCAAGATAGTGGAGTTCAGAGGATATGGACAGAAGCCCGAAAGTTTCGTATGACGAGTTAACTTATATCATAACACATATA
>JBBPCS010000393.1:3666543-3678112 GCA_037974645.1 Hollardia meadi
CAGCGGTGGGGCAGGGCAGTAATAATCATCCTCAACAGAGGTTGTTAACCTGCAGAGGTCTGGAATGTAAATTGACTTGGTTGCAGACGTGACCTGCAGCCATCACATGACGACACGTTCCTCCAGCGCCCCCTTCTGCCTCCTCTTCCTCCTCACCTCTCATTGCGTTAATTTTGTCTGTCTGTCCTCGTATCACATTTGTATGTATCAGCGTCTTATACATACAGTACATGTACACAAGCAGTGTGAAACACATTAGAAGAAGAGGTAGTGATGGACAAACCTGCAGAATGCACATCCGCAGACATGTGATAAATTATCTGAGACAGAGATCATCTGTAATGTGACCTTTAACCTTTTGGGGCCTAATCTCACCTTTACCAGCTTTCACTGGTAGTTTTAGACTACACTGTTTGGCTACTGTCGATGGATATATTCAATTCCATTTTAGTGTAAGTATTAGATTAAACAATCAATCACAAGCAAATTAGTCGGGAGCTATTATGACTATATTGTAAAAAAAAAAGAAAAAAAGAAGTGCTGCTTGTTTAATCTCATGTAAATAAAAATCTTGTTGGTCAAACAGAAGACGCAATGCTGGGCTTTAGGAAACCGAGAAATTGTTTTTTTTATTGTTCTGTGTGTTATGTGTAAAAATTTTTAGTAATTACATGTTTGCACAACAAGACTTGCTTGTTCCTCAAAGAAGATAATCATTATGTGTCACTGATAAAAAAAAAAAAAGAACACTGGAAAAGTATTTCTAGTGTCATATTGGTAATATTGGTCATGACATCTTTTTCTTTTGGCTGAACAACATTTTATCAGATCTTGTCTTTTCCAGGTAAATGAGAAATTATTCTACATAAATGAAATAGATGCTCGTCCGAGGTGAATGATAAGGTAAGGTCAGAGTGCAATGTCTCCACCCAAAGAAAGGCCAGAGCATTGATTTCATTACACACTGCAGTATGGGTTTCTCTGTTTGCTTAAGCTGCATTCCTGGGATTCCTGGTCGGCTACAGGCTGCGCTGGCAAAGTTTTGTCTGTGCTCTGAGAAAAAGCTCTGTTAAAGACCTCACTAAGACACCAGAAACTTGGCGATTCTCAACACCATCTGGGTTAGAATATGCTCCAGTCATTTCAGGATTCATTTCATGGTGCTTCAAGGTGCTGGACAGCAGACTGAAAGTAGGAGTTCAGTGCAAATCGATTCTGACATATACACTGTACAGCACCAGTGTATGTTTAATACACAGAAGGGGGTTTTCAAATTCAATCTCAATGCAAACCTTTGGCATAAGAAAAATAAAAGTGACTTTAATTATTATATTTTCTGAATGTCAGTATTCTAATCTCTATGCTATGCTATGTTTCACAACTCTAGAAACAGCAAAAGCATTAGTAAGCAAAGGCAAGTCCAGGCATGGACTTTTTGGGAGGGTAAGAAGGAGAAACAAAAATCCTCTGTTAGCACAACCTGAATGTGTCTCTACCACTTGTCTTCTTTCAATCATGTGGAGTGATATTAAGTTCAGTCCATCTGAAAGAGTGGTTATCGATACTTTACAAGTCTTACACTTCGGAGCTGTGGTGTTCCACTGTAATGTGGATAATGTGTTTCATGTGGCGTCTGTTTAACTCACATCTGCGGCCTTCTTCTCCGACAGTTCCAGTTTCTCCTGAGCATCCTTCAGGGCCTCCGAGTACTTGTCAAGCTCATCCTCTGTCCCCTTCAGTTTCTTCTGCAGAGCGAGCAGCTCATCCTCCAGCTGAAAGAAGCCGAATATGACAAAAGAGTCAGGGCGGATACAGCAAAACCATACCAGGCTTTTAATCTTTAAAAGTGTCTATAGATATGCCAGTAAGGCTTCACTTTAGGTACAGTGGTGTTTTGAGCTAAATGCTAACATCAGCATGCTAACATATTAAGGAGGATGTGTTAACATGCTGATGTGTCAAGCAGGTAGCCTATGTTTTCCATGTTCACCAACTTAGTTTAGTGTGTTAGCATGCTAACAGTTGCGAATCACCACTTGAAACCAAGCCGAGGCTGACGGGAATGTTTTGCAGGTACATCACCAAAGGTATTACAGTTCAGAGTACATGAATGCCTGTGGGCTGTTGAACGTCATGATGACAAATATCATCCTCATGGTGGCGCCACATGGTGAAACATCAGGTAACCACTGATGTCATAAGGTTTCATTCTCTGGAAACCATGAATGTCTTAACACAATTTCATGTCTGAAATTTTTAAAAATTATTTCACAAGTGGTGGACCGAGTGATAATGTCACTCTGCTAGCATGGCTCAAAAAATTCAATCCCTGTTATTCTTGATAATCTACAGAACTCGCTGTCAAAAGTTTTCATCAGGACTATTTCTTCAGTAGAAAGTAGTCTCAATGTACCTTCACGGTGAAGTCTGTGGATCATGTGGATGTTTCTGAAGACACATTGCTGCTGTATTTTTAAAATTATTTTTAAACCAATCCTTTATTTGCTGTTGTGGTATGTTGTCTGTACTGTATGTTGATATTGAGTGTTAGTTTTGTGTATTTTCAGGGCCCTCCGTCAGCCTACCGTGTCTTGCCAAGAATAGCAAAGAAAGCATCTCTTAGCACTGCTTGTATCACTGCCATCCAAACAAACTAAAGAGCTCTGCATAATCTTCTAGGATTTCATGCTGACTGCTCCGTGATGTGGAAGACATGCTTGCGGGTCCATGTGTGCGGTGCCAATGACAGCTGCCACTCCTTGTGCTCTCTGAGGGTATGTTTAGGGCAATAGCCAACAGAGAGAGGATTCTTTCCACTTGCTTTGCTGTAGCTCCTGGTTTTGTCCGTGCTTCTCCAACTCCTCTCTTGTATTCCTCTCGTATCATCATGATGACAAGACCACCTCCCACTGTGCAATAATTGCCTCTATTTAGAAACCTCAAATATCCAGTTACATCTCCGGATTCTACTTTGCTTGTGTCAAGTTGTACATGTACAAGTATCATTAAGTTAGCCCTAGAAATATCAAGCTGCAAACTCTCGCACTGCAGCACCAATTATGGATGTGCAGATATTTGGTATTTATGAGGTTTTCTTTGATATGATGCAGGTGAGCAGTGCAGTGCTGTCGCAGCAGCACTTCTGGTAGCTTGATGTAATCCCTCAGGTTAACGGTGGATGTCTGGCAGTCATCACTCTGTCATTCTGTTTGTACATCCCTGTGGACATCCTCCACCTCCTGCTGCCCACAAGACAAGGCCCAGGGGCTCAGTATCAGCTGCTCTCTGTAATTTGGCATTTGGTGCTTTGGGAAATACTTGACATTTTATGTTGAGTCCTTCTGCAGTCTGCACAAATTGGTTTGGTATTTATTTATTTGTTTTAGACCAAATTATCAGTGGAATTAAAAAACAAAACACCAATATGCTATAACCAAAGAGCAAATTACTCATATCAGGCACAAAATGATCTACCTAAATTAAAATTGGTCTATGTCAGTGGATGAAAGAGACTTTCAATAAACACGAATGGAAATTATTTCAAACTTTGTTCTTAATAAACATAAAAATTAAAAATAACCTAATTGTTGTCCCTTTGTTATTCAGTACATCACACAAAAACTTAGAGTACTAATTTTGTACTTATTAGTACTTTTTAACTATAGTTTAGTTTATTATTTATTTTGGACAATCATTTTGTTGCAGTGTCTCTCTTCTCATAGTATTAATGTATTTCTGTATGGTATACTGTATAACATTTAGTACTTATAATTTTTGTTTTTCAATGCTTCAATTTGTATTGCAATGTATTAAGTGTTAAAATCTTGATTAATAACTTGTTGTTTTAGCTTCTCTGGCATTTCAATTTTCCTATATTTCTATTTGGAAGTCATTGATAATGTTGAATTAGTATTACATAGCTAACTCTAGATTCAGTGAAATGAGTGTTATACACCAGGACACATTGCTCACTGGTTGTCAGTCCATCACATCCGTCCTGTGTTCCCATTAAATCTGATCAGCCTCGTCTCACCTGCTTGCACTTATCCTCCGCTGCCTTCTGGTCGGACTCAGCCTGCTCTGCCCTGTCGATGGCGTTCTCCTTGTCCAGCTTCAGCATCTGCATCTTCTTCTTGATGGCCTCCATGGTGACAGTTGGGTCTTAGTGTCTCGCAGGCTTCAGAAAACAGAAAAGATTTTATTTCTCTAGGTGTATAGCTGTTGTAGATGTTCCAAAGAAGACGCCTCACGAGGCTGACGGGGAGAGAGAGCAACCAGCAGATGCAGAGAGGAGGAGAGAGACAGAGGGAGCTCAGAGCGAGCGAGCAGGGAGAGGAGAGGAGGATGCAAACTGTGTGTCGGAGGAGCTCTGTGTGATTTAAACTTGACCGAAGCGTTGGAGACAGCCCCAGTCTCTAGTGACAGCCCTTTCCCACCGTTTACTCCCCGCCTCGGCTACTCTAGAACTTACTGTGCCCCCCTCCCCTAATCTAAACTTCACCTATTGAAAGCTCTCTGGAGGAACAAAGTGGTATAGATGTGTTGGCCAGATCCAGACAGATCTCCTTATTTGGATCATGGCCTTTTTGTTTTGGACAGGACTGGAGAGGAACATCTAGATAAGGAGAAGCAGAATGATCTGGAACTCAGACATCAAAAGGACATTGTTCACATTGATATGAGTTACTGAAGCTTCACCACCACCACCACCCCCCACCCCCACCCTCTTTGGGTTGCATATCTATATGCCTGTGTTCTTACTTAGGAATGTTTAAATTGATGTTAATACCAGAGTTGGTTAGAAAAGGACATAGTTTTCATTCTACCGCTGAATGAAAAAGAGCTGCATGGAAAATGACCCAGCCAAAGAAAATTTGGGGAAAGAGCTGTCTGCATGTGATCTACACCAGGCAGCTGGACCTTTACAGTCGAGCTGCACAGACATAAACCATGGATCTACTGCAATTAAGATCCTCTCAATTACTTTTGGTCTGACAGACCTTTATATAGATCTGTTTTCTGCACAATATAAAAAGCTTTGTTGACTCCGGGATACGACTTGTGTTGCTGAGATAGTTTCCAGAAATATGATGTTATGCACCTATGAGATATTTGGAAAGTGGTCTGTGCACACTTTTCACCTTTTTGCTTGTTATATCAGGGATCAAATGACAAGAAAGGCATACAAAAGATATTTCAGATTTTATTTTTGGAATTTATAAGTTATCTTGGTGCCAACAGTGGTAGTGGTCTTTGTGTGCGCTGATGACATCGGCACAAATGGACCTGTCTGCTTGCTTTCAACTCTTCTGTGCCAGCTGCACCGGCTAAAAATAAAGATTACAAGGAAACTTATAAGAGGCGTACTGTGGCCATTTAAGTGACATCTGAAGATACACTTGGACAATTGCATCTCTTGCTTTTCATGTTGCATTCAAGAAGAGTGAATTGAAACCAGATCTGAGAATCTATATTTTCTGCAAGCACTTTGAGTTTTGACTCGCATATTGTTGCTGCTCAGTCAGTAAAAAACATGTATCTATGTATAAGGATTTGAAAATGTTTCCAGGTAGACTGAAGGATTAAATATTTATTTATGTGTTGCGGAAGTTGTCTACTTTAGTGTAGGTACATAAGTACAATTATAGGCTAGTCATTTCATGTCAGATTGGCTGAGATATTTTGGTGTGAGGTTAGGGCAAGTTCTGCCTCATCACATCACATCCATAGGTATGTAAAGCACTGTGTGTTTCACCATTTTCAGAAATCAGATCACCCTGAAGCCGATATATAAATCATCACTCTTCTCTGTGAGAGTTAGACACCGCAGCCTTTTTTGGCGTAAGTTTATGAAAGCGGTGGCAGTTTGATAGCTTTAAAATCCTTGAGCTAATGCAAGCTTACATCATGACCTGCAATGATAAAAGAGTGGTGACTGTGTGCCTTATTTGGTGTGTCAGGATGCTGGCTGCACACAATGTTATGATAACAGATTGCTCAGTCGCAGATATTGATTTTGGACGTGTTTTGGGTGATGTTTTCTTTTGAATCAAATTCTTTGACTTCAGGTTCAGGTTGTACAGTGAGCAGAAAGGGGGGTTTGGAGCGGATCCGGGAGAGGAGAAGGGAGACAGAGAGAGGAGGTATGGGAGAGAGAAATAGAGACAGAGTGAATCAGATGTGGAGTGAGAGAAATCAGAACCCTCCCACAGGAAACCCAGCTAAACTCCTCTTCTCCTTGTATGGTAAAAACTCCCCCAAAAGCCATAGGATCGTCTTGGGAGTAGAGTCAAAGTCCTGCTAAGTATAAATCACAAAGCCATGGGAATGGTGGAACAGATTAGAGTGTGTATGTATGCTACCATGAAGAATACAAACTAGTTATAGTAGACTTAAGTGCTTGATGTCATGCAAGCGATATGTGCACACAGATGTTACAGTTCGGTCTTAAATGCTGCACTTTATGATCAATTTAACACTCAGAAAACATACACAGTAACCAGTCTAAGGAGACAATTATGGATATCTAACATTGCATTGCTGTGGCAACACCTGCACACCAAGTGTAAGAGCTACGTGATGCACTGACTCATAGTGTACTCAAACAAGCCCATTTGGAGGATTCAGTACAAACATGCCCATTAACCAGGCAACCACGTTCAGTCATCAACTACAGCCCCTCACACAAACACCGTGCACATAGTGAAGTGGCTGAGGGATGTGGCAGTCTGTTATATTTGGCCCTGTAGGTCAGTCCAGTTGTATCTATGACTTCTGACAATGTCTAGACTTTCATCTTACCAGCCAAGGGATCAGAGATCTGTCATTTTGATGAGACACAGTTTTCTTTTTCTTTTTTTTGCAAGGGCCTGGTGCTGAAAGGCGTTTCATCTCAAAAGTGTTCTTGAAGAAGAAAAAAAAACAGGGATGGTAGTCGGTTTTCACCCATAAATCACCTTTTTTTCTCTGTCCCTGCTATCAAATGTCAGTGTGGACTTTTCACTTTAATTGTGTTTCTCCCTGAAACTGCCCAGCTGTTCATTCATGTTCTCTGGTATCTCTTTGCTCTCCTTCATCGCTTCACATCCTCTGTTCACATTAGGTGAAAAGTACCAGCTGTTTGGCATAGTGTGTTGAGCAAGTTATTTTAATGGCAGGCCCAAGCCTGTACTACCTCAATAATGACTCCAGTAGCTTTGTGTATTATAATACGCTGACATACTAATAAGAGGTATATTTTTAGATATATGAAGCAACGTTGCTTCTACTTGTGTTTCAGGAGTCTTTTCACCTCTGATGGAGTCCGTATTTGTTGCTTGGGTGCCATTTAAGATTTGCACATCAGCAGTTATAGTCGGTGAGATTCTGAAGATATTAGGAAGATTACGTCAGCACGTATGAGAGTGAAGATTTGCACAAATTCAGTGCAGCTGAATGATAATCTGAAAGTTCAACTTTAGAGAAGTTGTGTAGGATACTACCACCACAGGCAGATAAGAAAGCCTGCTAACTAGCTCCACTTGATGGCCAAAAGTATGAGGACAAGCTTGTCAATGTATTTTTGTGTTCTTAATGAATATAGGCTTATTGGTGTAGATATGTTTCCAAAACAAACATGATTTTTTTTTTTATCCCTCTCACATCCGTGCACCCGATACAGTGTTTGAGATTTCAAGCTGCACGCGCTTCTACTTTTTATGACATATTTTTCCAGAATAAATCAGACAAGAAAAAGCAAAACGATACAGATATATACACAAACAGGAAGCTTTAATGAAAAACTAAAACAAACAACAGCAAAAAAAAAAAAACTATACATATAGTTCATCATTTTGTCATGGTTAAGCTACATTTCTTCATCAAAAAGTACGGAGTTGGTTGGGCACCTTGGTATCTCTCTGTTATATTTTTAGTGTGTTTTTGGGATTTTTAATAGTATGCGTCAGTTTTTCCATGGCCAGGCAGTTTGGGAGGCTATTCAACATGAATTAACAGTTTGTGTTTCAGATTATTTTTTTTTCCATTAAAGAGCAATACAATACTTTGCCTGTAGGAGACAAAGACTAGATCATATTATCAGGAAAGAGACCCAAGATGCACAGACATAAACAGAGAAGTAATGTTAAAGAAACATTTGCTCTCAAAATTTTGTGAACCAAAATGTATTTCATATTTTGCCTGACAAGAGAATTAACTTAACATAAATGATTTTATTAGTGGGAAGAACTGGAGCATCCTGAGAAACGGGGAGAATTTGCCAAGTCCACAGAGAAAGGCCCTGCCCGGTCGAGCGTTAGCATAGCATAGAAAAAATCTCAAGTGTCTGCTGGAAATCCAACTCAGCATCTTCTTGCTTGTTTGCTGCCCCTTTCATCTTCTTCATCATCTTCGTCCTCCTCTCTTTCCCTCTTTCCTGATCCTCCAAGCACTAAGTTAGAGGCCGCTGACCTTGGCTCTTCCTCAGTCTGTGTCACTGTCAGAGAATGAGTCAGACGAGTCATTTGAGTCTCTGAAACGCTTCCTGCTCATCTCGTCACTTTCATCATCATCATCCTCTCTTGGTCTCCTCCTGGATCCTCCAGGCAGGGCATCCTCCACTGGCATAGGCTGGTTGACTTCTGCATCAACTTCAGGCTCCACAGGTGCAGCTTCGATGTGATCTTCATCTTGAACTTGTTCCTCTTCATCATCGTTGTCAAGGTTATTATCAATGACAATGTTGTCCTCATGGAGCTCTATTACTTCCTCTATAATTGGCTGCAACAAAGCAACTGCTTCTCCCTCAAGTTGACGAAGGAAGTTTAATAGCACAGCAAACATTTCAGGGTCCGTTAGCTCCGTTTCAAGGAGGGCATCCAAAGGAGTAAGCCGTCCAAGAATTGGTGGGACTTCTGAGAGACAAATATGTTACCATTAACACTCGTATGACAGGAAAAACATCCACACACTTGCACAATATTCATCTTCCTGATAAACTTATCAATAAGTGAATGTTACTTAGTTGTGTTGTTGTGCTGATATTTTTCATAACATGTGGATGTTTTTCATAACCTTACACATCCAACACCCACAATAAGTCTTTATTTGGTGAGCAGTGATTTGTAAATATTTTCATCTGTAATTTGATTGTAAGTTGCAAGACATATTACCATACGTGGGATTCGGAGTGCAGGTCTTTGCCCCAGGCCTACAGGATGTGTCCATGTATCTGTGTTGTCAGTCTGAACACTAAGTCAACATCATGGCTAAAAGCCCTCTCTTTCTTGTCCTTCTTTGATATGTGAGCCAGGCCCTATCACCCACCATCAGTGCCCGACTTCACTAATGCTCTTGTGTCTGAGCAAATTATCTTGTACCCAGGTTCCAAATTCTTGAGGAAAGCCCAAAGGTTTGGAATGAGAAGTGTACAAGATAAAGCATGTATGCGGAACATGCTTGTTTAGTTTAATTTTATTCACTAGCTGCTAAGCCTGCTGAAAGTATGTGATTGGCTGAAGGGCACTTACACTAGTATCAATAAAAGTGATATTAACTAATAAAAGGGTCACAGGGTGAAAATGCCCTTTAATAAACAGGATTGTTCTGATATGTAAACTCCAATAAAAGAGTTATGAAATAGCATGACTTAATAATGACTTGAGTTTTAATAATAGTTATTCTATAATTTATTGGTTTCTAACATATTTTAATATATGTGTTTGTTGTGATATGATAATTTTGTTTCATATGGCCACTTTTATTTTTATACCTCATGATATTCCATACAACAGAACCTTATGAGGTTGCATTGCAGTTTGATCTAAACTTAAACACAACTGTCAACTGCAGAAGTTGTAGTGCAGGCCAACCTTGCACCGTGTAGGGGGCGCTACAAGATTTAAAAAAAAAAACATGTTTGAAAATTGTGTCTGTCTCCATTTTTATCTATATCTGATCTGTGCATTTTGTTTTAAAACTGTCAAAATAAATGAACATTGCATTTTGCCATGCGGATCATCAACATTTCTAAATTCTTTGTCTGACATACTTTTACAACACAAGTTGATGATATTGCATACCGTTCAGCACGCTGGCATTAATGTCATTCCATTCTCCAAACTTCCTTTTGTCTACTTGCAATGCCTACATGATAAAATATCCGCTATGTATTCCATCAATTCACAAAGAAATGTCTATTCAGTCCGCAATGACGGGAAAACACCAAAATACTCTGGAACACTACACCCTCCCTTTCCATAGGGGGCGCTCGTTAGAGGCATGGACGTTGTGACAAATAGGGAAGGGTGGCTTTCCTCTTTTCGGTATTATGAATGGAAGTCTGTCCTTTAATTTTAGCCCTGAACTAGTAATTATCAAACATTATCAATAAGGCGCTGATAACGAGCTGTACGAAGCTCATACTAGTCACTTCAAGATGTCTGCGAGTGCAGTGTACGTCTTGGATTTAAAAGGAAAGGTAAGATAACGGGACTGCTGCTGCGTTGCTAAGCTAACGTTAGCCTAGCTAACACATTCCTCATTGACAGATTATGATGTGGCTCAGTCTGCAGCGGTCACAGCTAACGTATCGGCGTGCATTGACATCCTGTGTTAAGGTTTTTGGCTTGTAATTTAAACCAGTATGTTGCATCCAAACAACGAGGTCGGTTTAATGTGTTGAGTAAAACTGAAAAATACTAAAGGTAGGCCAAGGTGATAACAAAAACAACGCCAGATACGATGACTAATAGGTGACCAGCTTTTAACAACAAGATAATGGAAAAACTCGCCTCAAAAATCTTCAGTTTCCCTTCTCATTGCTTCTGTGCAGGGCATTACATACATTGTATCATAGGCTTACAACCTAATTTCTGGTCTTCTGGTAAATCTGGCGTAAAAGAGATGCATTAAATTCAAGAAGCATCAACTTTATAATTAGTTTCTTGCTACCGTCCACAGCTCTGTCTTAGTGGATTTAAACAGTAAGACCTAGACAAAGCTGCTTGTATGCCAAAGTAAAGTGTCCGGGATATTAATTCAGATGTTTCCATCTAAAAGTCCGCTTTGTTTATACACAAAATATCCACACAAAACTTCTTTAATGATGAAAGTTGACTGATTGAAGAAAGTATATATGAATGCACGTTTTTGGCTTTATTGGTAACTTTACGCCTTTATTGTCCCAGAAATAATTGCTATATTTTCAATAAAATAAATCATTTTAAGACCATGTTATGCCACTGAAATAATAATATTATAATAGCATTATAATCCATGTACACCCTTTCAAAGAGCTATGAACTATGAAAATGTGAAAAATATCCTAAATAAATTAATAAATCAGAAATAAAATAAAACCACACAACCAAAACAATAAATAAAAATGGACTCTTGGGCTCTGTTAACAAAAATAGCATGTAAACAGTGGCTAATATCAAGGTCAGTAAAAATGATCACATATACATTCACTTATCAGCCACAACATTAAAACCAGTGACAGATGAAGTGAATGACATGGCTACAGTACAATGTTCTAGTGGGAAACCCTGGGTCCTGGTATTCATGTGGATGTTCTTTGACCCATAAAACC
>JBBPCS010000393.1:3680464-3694274 GCA_037974645.1 Hollardia meadi
AACCAAAAACCCCCCCCCCCCCCCCCCAAATTTATAGGTTTGTTCTGATACAGTGTCAAAAATGTTCAGGTGTTGGGATTGTTATCAGGAACAAAAAAAATGGTATTGGAAAAATATTTACTGTTAACATATATTATGTTCATTTAACAGACACTTTTATCCAAAGCAACTCACAGAATCCTGCAGCTACATTAAGCTTCATTAAATATGCTAAAGTGCTACATTTTTAACAACTATATGAAACAGTAAAAAAAGCTACAAATCAGCAACAATTGAGAAGCTTTAGTTAACATGTTTGGTATTTTTACCTAATAGTCAACTTGGTTATCAACATTGTCATTAATAATCTCTTGATCAACTATAATATTCCTAATGACATTTCCTTTTGTTTTTTACTAACCAGTGTATCACACCATGTTCATCCAGCTTTTTGACTGGTGTTATGCGTTGATTTAGTAGCCGTTAAATCAGGTTTTGCTGATTCTTTCTTTCAGCTTCGTGATACTGTAAATGACCGTTTGAACTTACAGTACTGTGGTTGAGTCAGCTCTGTCTGGATTTCCCCCAGTGTTCTGAGTACAGCATTAAGTCAGACAATCCTCCCTTATTAACCATGAGACTCTCTGTTCTTCTTTGATGCTTTCTGGGAACTCATCACTGCAGACAGTTGATTTCCCCTTTTGCTGTTTTTTGCCTCACTGTTTACATTTTTGTCTCTCAGATACATAACCCAGGAGGGCCACAAGCTAGACACTGGCGCCCCAAGACCCCCCGCCACAGTCACCAATGCTGTCTCCTGGAGGTCAGAGGGCATCAAGTACAGGAAGAACGAGGTCTTCCTGGACGTCATTGAGTCAGTCAACCTCCTGGTAGGAACTACTTGTTTTAGAATCACTGTGTTGCTCAAGGAATGGCAGTCACAATGCTCGTAAACTTCCTCCCTGTGTGCGTCACACCATTAGCTAGCTTTTCTTTAGGCTGCTGTGAGTGCTTTCTTTAAGTAGCTAACACTTTCTGTGATGGGTTTCTCCACTGACACTTGAAATCCCTCTATTTTTTTAGGTTAGTGCCAATGGTAATGTCCTACGCAGTGAGATCGTGGGTTCCATTAAGATGCGTGTCTTCCTGTCTGGAATGCCTGAGTTGCGTTTGGGCCTTAATGACAAGGTTCTGTTTGAAAACACTGGACGTGAGTTCTCTCCTATAACAGACGTCATCATATTGTGTTAACCAACGATTTGAGTTGGGTGAGGAGCTGCCTGAAGGAAATGATGATTTGACGATAATTAACTACCCTTTTTAAAGTATACAAGCGGGACAATCAGACCACTCTCCTTAGCATTATTGCATTGTCCTCTCATACACCATATCCATTTGTTACCTCATGCTAATTGGAAAAACCTAAAAAGCTGTATGATAATGCAATTTGACCTGGGCCTGATTTATGTTCATGGAATGTAGGTACTTCTTGTATTTTTTTCCCTTTTAAAATGGTCTATTTTGTTTTTTTCATGTAGGTGGGAAGAGTAAATCAGTAGAGCTGGAGGATGTAAAGTTTCACCAGTGTGTCCGTTTGTCTCGCTTTGAGAACGACCGCACCATCTCCTTCATTCCTCCCGATGGAGAGTTTGAGCTCATGTCCTATCGCCTCAACACTCATGTGAGTATTGTGGATCAGAAACCTTCCAGCACCCTGCGCATTCTGTCATAAGGTCTGGCAATATGGAGGACCGAAACTGTCAAAATCATAAATAATTTAAAAAATAAAATAAAATGAAAAAATAAAATAAATGACGCAATAAATTAATCTGCCATTAAATGCACCAAAAATAATATCAAAAATAAATGTAGGCATTAATTCATTTATAAAATGTGCCATAAATTGGTATTTCTGTTTTAATTTGCTTCTGTATTTAATAATAATTTATTTAATAACAATGGTAAAACAGTAAAACAAGGCAGATATCTGACAGTACAAACAGGAGTGCAGTAGAGAAACTAAACTTGAAACCACAGAGATTCAGTGAGAAGTTACAAAAGTACTGAGAGCCGAACACAGAGACTTTTCTCTGGTCTGCTGCACAGACATGAAGGGAGAAAGGGAGGTCTTCACGGGCTGGCTATTATATTAATAATAATATTAAGTAACCATAAAATAGTATAAAGTATAAGTATTAATCATATTCCAGTAACTCTTCCTTAAGTATCTTAATGGCCTTTCAGTTGAGTATCTTTATTCCTGGGGGCCCCAGGAAGCTGTTGAGCTGCTAATGGCTGGTGGGGATCCAAATAAATAAAAGGACAGTGTGGGAATAAGACAAACTGAATATAGCTTTTTTTCTAAAACATTGTTCTCAAGGGTTTTACAATAAATTAAGTCTGAGCTCTTGACTCAGAACAGCAACAACACAAATATTCTTGCTACATAGAAATCATCAAAAATCTAGTATAGCTCAGGATTTATACTGTGTATTATATTTTAGGTGGATACAGTACGAAACTTGTTACGCAATAACACAGTGTGTCAAATACACACCCTTCCCTTTTTTGGGGGGGGGCGGCAGTTTGTTTTCCCTGGATTTCCCAGCAACATTGAGAGCACACAACGGTGATTCAACACAATGCAAATTGACTGTTTTTGGTGGTATTTGTGGAAACCCAGCAAACTTACATTCGTAAACGTTTAATGTTGTTTCATGTTGTAGTAATATCTTCTGTCCACTAGGTGGTGACTGTGTCATATGTTATTTAAACTGACACTTACTGCATGTTTAACGTAATAGAGCTTGTTGTTTAAAATGAATTTGATTGTGGGTAAAATATGAATGTATATTATTTATATCTTAGGTGAAGCCTTTGATCTGGATTGAATCTGTTATTGAGAAGCACTCCCACAGCCGGATCGAGTACATGATCAAGGTTGGTCACTTTTTCAGTCTTTTTCAGCGTCATTGCTGCTGTCAAATGTGGTCCCACAGGTAAAATAAAAAAATATTCAGTTCAGTACAGTGTAATGTCATGACTTCTGGGGACTATGTCTTTATGTTGTGTATCGTGTTTCCATGTGTGACAAACCCTATTTAATTCTTATTCACAACTGTCATTAAGCGCTGGATTAATACCCTGTTTAGGTGGAACATCGTGTTAAACCTGACCTGCTTGTTTCTCATCTCAGGCGAAGAGTCAGTTCAAAAGGCGTTCCACAGCCAACAACGTGGAGATCCACATTCCAGTGCCAACTGATGCCGACTCACCCAAATTCAAAACCACAGTGGGCAGCGTGAAGTGGGTTCCTGAGAACAGCGAGATTGTCTGGTCAATCAAGTCCTTCCCTGTGAGCAGAAATCATGACTCATGAGTATCATACACATGGTTAAAAAAATTACTTGCGTTTGTCTTTTCAGGCAATATCAAAATAAGACTTTGGGTTGCAGTTTGCTTTGTTTTGTCCGTTTCTGCATTTTTTGCTGTAGTTAATGTTTATAAAAACTTCAATTTAAGATTCCAGAGTATTATAGAGTTTGTGTCATGACATGTTGCAGGGTGGAAAAGAGTATTTGATGCGAGCCCACTTTGGTCTGCCCAGTGTAGAGGCTGAAGACAAGGAGGGGAAGCCACCAATCAGTGTCAAGTTTGAGATTCCATACTTCACCACCTCAGGCATCCAGGTACACAGTTACACACATGACCTCTGTCAAACCGTGTTTGTAAATACTTCCACGAGTAATTTGTTTAAACTCACTTGCTTCAGGACCTGCGTAGAGGCAAAATAAGCTCTTAGGACTAACTGTTATCACAGGAACATTTACTAAATCTGTTTACAGCTGGTTTGACTGTGTTTATCAGTCCTATGTAGTGAGCCAAACACATGCTGCAGTTTATTTGCACCTGCATGCATAGTCCAAATATTTTGTGCATTTTTGCTTATGGCACGCAGCAGTGTCTCTCAAATGTACTTCCTCTCCAGAGCAGGAACTTAAACAATTCATATTGTTTAAATCAGTTATACTGTTTAGACCAGAGGGGGCAGTAAGGGAGCACTGTTAAACTGTGAGACTCCTTTTGTGGTGGAGACAATTTTTACTGTTGGACAAACCAGAAAGCAACTGCTCATCAACTTGGACTTGTCCCTCTGCCATTTATGTTAATCACAGTGATCGAAAATGTCTCTCTTAGTTACAGGTAAGTAGATTCATTGGATTTTGATTGTGATTCCCATGAAACAGAGAGGAGAAGCTAATGTTTTTCCCTTCACGTTTAAATGAAAACTCTTGCTGACCATAGACTTACACAGATGTGCACTTACTGTATAATCACTGCTGTCCTGTGATTATATGTGTGGCACCACAATACACGAAATTAAGTTTTCCCATGTCTTGATGTGAGGAAACAATGGCAACCTGACAAACTCTATTTGAAAATATCATATTATCCTCCAAAAAGAAAAAACAACAACAGTATTTTCCACAGGTACATTTACATACTTACAGCTCAGTGCTACAATAACCAATCTTATTTGACTTTAACTATCTAAAGCACGAGCTCTTAAACTGAAATATTCTCAAGTGATGTGTAAACCAAAGGTTGTAAAATATTGGTGCATTTATTTTGTAGAAACATAGGATGAGTTATTATTAAATATCAAGAAGACAGTTTCTTTATCTTTAAATAAAAAAACTTTTAAATGATAGATCGTGTAGCTAAATGCAACAGCTTAATAATCAAAATCACAGGAAAAGGGTCTCTGTATTTTAAATTCATTCTCTGTAAACCCCACACTTATCTCACTTTGAAGCCATTTTTGATTCTTAGCTTGCGTGACTGTAGATGCAGTCAACCTATCCATCAACAGCTTCCTTAGATTAGTCTGTTCCTATGAGTATGCAACGGACTGTAATCACACTGCAATTCCAAAATGTGCTTAAGTAGCAGCTGCATGCATCTTTGTCATAGACTAAAGTAAATAATCGTTAATTCCTAAAACCAAGCATTCATAATGGATAATGAAATAATATTACTCAAGGATTGTTTTTATGTGTCTTTTTTAAAGAAAAAGGAAGTGCAGGCAGTAGAGTATGAATATAAGCATTCAAATTATATATAAACTTCCTATTTCAAAACTTCCTAATAACGACCAGCATATTCTTAATATTAAGCTCTTTGATCAGCTTCATTCTTCTCGACTGACGGAGACGTGAATCTCTAACACGCTTTTATTAACTTTTGATGCTGCTTTCTGTACAACTCTCATTAAAAGAGCTACAAGGTCATATTTTCCTGCTTGTCCACATTTCCTATCACAGTCAGGAAAACATTATTAAGTTGTATGGACATTACGCAGCCCACTCGGAAAAAAGGAGCTCAAACCCAAGTTAATTGAAATGTATAATACTTTTAATTGGGGCGGTTTTGGCAGAATGAGAATGCTTGTCATTTTCCAGAGTGATTTGGCAGCTGAAAGAAATCATCTCCTTTTCCTTCATTCCTTTCCGAATCTTTGCCAATCCATAAACGAACAGATGCTCGCATAAAAACAAGTGCGTTAAGTCATGAGGCAGGTGTGGAGTAGCTTTGCATATTCATGAGCTAAAGCCTTGTCCTGTGTTGAGTTAAAAGCTCAGATTCTTTTTAAATAAAACATGACTGTAAAAATGGGTCTTAGAGATATTTTTTTTAACTTTTTTATGGTCCCATTCAGGAAAAATCGAGATCGAGAATCGCAATCGAGAAATTATTTTTTTGTGCACTTTTAATAATCCACGCCATTAAAGTAAAAATATTTAACTTTTTATGGACCATAGAAATGTGTGAAACCTGAATAATAAAACATTCTTCAAATTACATCACCAGCGCAAAATGGCAGCTCTCTCATCCGGGATGTTTTGGCTTCAGTTTTGTACAGTAGGAGGAAGTGGACACACATTATTTCAATGATATGAGCATAAAACATTTTTTAAAGATAAAAAAAGAACAAAAAAATCATACAATGTTGTATGATACACAGTGCAAACAAGGACACTGAGTATTTCCTGTTCATTTCAATCTAGACACACCCCTTGGGCGAAAGTGTCACTGCCCACAGTGATCTCAGTGAGGTGGTCAAAGTGCTTTTTTTAAATTTATGAATAGCAATCAATAGTAGTCATTGAAAAAAAAATCTTTAAAAAAAAAGCCTGAAAAATCACACAGATATAATGTCAACAAGTATAAAATGCAGTAATGTTAGATTCATCATAGTGACAACAGTGTATGATCAGAAAAACTGTATTACAAAACAAGTTTTTGTGAAAGATCCTTGGCAATATCACTTTTACTATTGATACACATCTTGAGCAAGTTCTTTAAAAAATGCAAGTCATCAGACATGTTCTTTTTTTTAATTATTATTCTGTTCAGTTGGCCGTTGGAAGTTAAACTAACTTAAAAGAAAATATGAAACATATGAAACCATAAACAGGCTAATGTCAAGAATGATTTTTCTTCCGTTAAATCTGTAACTTCCTGGAAGGAAGCCACCTGAAAAGGTCTGGTTCTGAAAACCTCAGCGCACCCTGGGGACTTTTTTTTTTTTGGCCTAACATACTTCAACTGAGTGCTAGAGATGACACAATCAGGTTTAAGTAAGAACAACACATTTTTTTCAAGAAGATGACATCTCAAAATTTAAGGATTATGCCCTAAACTCATTTGTAGTTCTGACTCTTAACATGTGAAAGAAAATAACTTATTATTGGCATTTAGGGTCCAAAAGTATTCACCTAAAATATCAGGATTAGTGCTTTAGTTGTCGCAGTTCACTAGTTCCCAAGTCATCATAGGCCCCCACAGTACAACTGTCTGTAAAGACAAAAACCTAAAACTCCTTCCTCAGTGTTTGCAGTCATGCTGTGGTGCACCCACCATCTCAGAGGCAACCTATTAAGAAGCATATTCCCATCAAACTCTTGTGTCAGGCTAGTAACCTTTCCCTTATTACAGGGCAACAGCAGACTGGGTCCCAGACTCTAATGCAGCCAGTAACACCACTCTCTACGTGCGAGAAGAGCCTGTGAAGTTTAATTAGACACATGTAAATATCAAAGCATGAGAAAGTTCCTCTTAACTGTACCACTAAGTGTAGGGGAGAGCACATGTGAAGTGTGTATGATGCACGTAACTGCACCTTTATAAATTTAACTAGAAATGGACTTACCCCACACTTTGGCCAAGTGGCAATAAGAGCAGAACTATAGTTACAATTAACTAACTATAGTTAGTTCTGTCTTTAGGTGAAAGAACCCAAACAAGTTGGTAAATGCATTTTGGGTCATAGCTCCTGCCAAAAACCTGATAAATCCAGGCCACACATGTAGTCTGTACTTACCACACGAGATACAACAAACATCCTCCTTTGCCCTTCTCATCTTACAAGCCATAATGATATTTTGCGGAGGATGGCTTTTGATGCCGTTTTGCTGACTGTGTACCCACGGTCAGGCCAACTTGGCTGCTGGGTTCAGGGAGAAGTGCTGTGCCGGCAAACTTGGTGATCCCGCGTCTATGTGTTTGTCGTCATGTGTCTGCTGGCCATGGCGCTCTCTCGCTCTGACCTCACTGTGTAGTGGAAGGTAATAACAAGGCAGGCACTACTGAGGCCTTACCAGAGGCCCGCCGCACAAATTCCTGCCCTGTCTGTCCCGCTTTCAGCTGGGAACCGTCATGATGGCGGCATGGCATGGCAGCATCTTCTGGAAAGGGGTTGTGTCAGCCTTGAAATGGCTGCGCTCTCATGCCTGCTAATTGTGAGAGCACAGATCTTACTTCTTTTTTTTTAACAGATAGTTTTGTGTGAAAGTTATTACTGCAAAAGAACACTGGAGCGTGAAAGATATGTCTGTAATTATTTTTGTAGTCTAGTGACAGATAGTTTTTGCTACCACAAGTAGCAAATGACATACTACAGGGGAGTAAGTTCTCAATGTTTCAAATAAATGAAGTAATATATTTTTTTTTTCTAAACAAGTCGTTATAAACATAACCAACACGGGCAGATTGTTTTAAATTTGAAATAATTTTTCTTTTAATTCTCCACCTGACTGGGAAAAACAATGTGCAATCATGTTCAGTCGTGGTCAGGTTGACAGGGTATTTTTAGAGTGTATTCTCGAAATTCATCTCTGTGGTAACATCGCTCTGGTGAAATATCAGTTAATGGCTTGTGAAAGTGGTATCTTGATTATGCTGATGTGCATTTTTTTTTCCTCCCAGGCGTCGAAAAACGGTATGTTACAGTTATGTAAATTCACTTTGTGTGTCCCTTGAAAGCTGTTCTGTATCTGCTTCCCCCTTCTCAGTATGACTCATACTACTGCTTCTTACTACAAGACACTTAACACTTAAAGTAGTACTGCACTGAAAAACCTACAGTATTTTAACTAACTGTAGGCTTGAAAGGTGGCTCTGAAAGATTTGTAGCTTGTACCTCCTCTGTAAATGAGCAAGACATAGATTGTATTCAAAACCATCCACTATACTAGCAGCACATACTGATTTGACCAAAACAGAGCATGTAGTATGCAGTACGCAAACAAAAGCATAAATTGCAGTATGCCAAAAATACCTGGATTGCTTACTGATTCTGAAAAAATCTCCAGTATGAATCAGAGCGGTCTACCTCATACTGTGTACCACACTGCAAAGCACTGGAACGGTCAGAACGACTGGTCAGAACAACAACAATTTTCATGTGCTAATTTCATCACTAAATTCAATTCTGAGAATTGTTGAGGCGAGAAATCAACTGTGTAGACAGGCACAGGCATTGGCAGTTTTATGAAAATTGATGGCAAATCAAAAATTTGCTTCAATGTTTTCAAAGTTGAGAAACTCCGCACCAACCAGCCAGCAAGTCACACTGACAGACCCACCTTTGCCCCTCACTCACATAGACCGTTGCAGCCAATGCAGCAGACGACTTCTGCAACAATGGCCAGATATTCTTAATTTTAGTACAGCTGTTAATCTGTTATTACATTACCTCTGACAGGTTTTTACTAAAATGCAGCTATTGTCAAGGGGAAAGTGTTCACAATACGACCAAACCAGCATGGGTATTAACGCCAACAAAAATACCATCAGTCAGCAAGTTTTATGAAAAGGCACCCAGTTTGATGGAAGCAAGAATAACAAGGATAACATTATGCTTCGAAAGCAACAGAAATAAGTTTCCAGGAGAACTAGCTCCAATTCGCGTTGCATTTGCAGAGAGGTAATGTAGTATGTACTGTATACTGCGTTCGTCAGTAGCATGTAGTATGGACAGTTGCTTAATATGTTTGATATGCGACAAATAATCCTGACTTTGCCATTAAATCAACAATATGCAACTTCCAGCAGAACTACAGAGGTATAGGGAGGTGATAATGGACACAGAAGTAGTGTAGTTAAAGTACTGACTGTGCAATAGTGGATACTAAATACTTATACTATATATGTTTTTAACAGTCATTATTCAAGAAGTCAACGTACTTTACCATTTTATACTAACAAGATATTTCTCTGTTTGCAACACGCCTGGCAAATAAACTTAAACAAAAACAAAATGTTATTCAAAATGTTATATTTTGGTTGCTGTGATCTTTTTGGAGCCGTCACACCACCCTCGATAATTTATTTTAATTTTTTGCAGCAGTGAGTGCCACCTCCATGTCCTTTGTTCACTGCTTTGTGGGAGAATTGTGTACAGCTACAATGCAAACAAAAACAGGGACTATAAGTTCTCAGGCACCATGGTTGCACCTGATTTCAGTCCCAGAGCAGTTTTAAATTCATATAATATCTTATTCAAGACATTGTACACATTTTGTAATGGGTACTTGCATTTCCTACTTGTGTCTGCATGGCCTTCCTTTAGGTGCTGCAGTACAATTCAGTACTTTCCACAGTCCAAAGACAGGCAGGTCACAATAGATGAGTTGTTGACTCTAAATTTCCCTCAGGTGGGAATATATTTATATTTTGGTTTGTTTGTTTGTATGTGTTACACTGTTAAAATGTCCTGTATTGTGGCTCTCTCCCAATGCATGCTGGGATGGGCTCCAGCCCTCCCAGCGACCCTGCACAGGATGAGTTTAGACTCTGGATGGAAAATGTTTAGGATGAGGCAGTTTTACCTCCTAAAATATGAACTTTGATGTTAACAAATGTCTTTTGGCATATTGTGTTGTTTATTAGACTAGAACACAGCAACTTTATAGTAAATTGTTCATATTAAAGAATTCAGGGTTGGAAAAATTGTTGGAAAACTCGTTTCTCTTTAATTTGCTCATAGCAGTCATTCATTAAGCTGTGTTTTCACTCAACAGGTGCGTTACCTGAAGATCATTGAGAAGAGTGGCTATCAGGCCCTGCCGTGGGTCCGCTACATCACCCAAAATGGAGGTAGGTCAAGAGTTCAGTAATAGTTGTGCAGAGTGCCCATATGTGCAGTTATTAGGCAACAATTGGGCAATGCAGTGCAATATGGTGGGAACCAACCTTGTACTGATGCAGTTCTATGAAAAGGGGATACACTGCAGAACATCAGGCAATGTGGCAACGTCCTGCAAAATGCAAGAAAGTGAACTTTTTTTTATGTTGAGCTTCCCTGATCATCATACTGAGAATACCAAGGTTGCACATGTTGGTCTTTTTTGCTAATGTTGCCAGTAATTGCCAAACATCCTGCTCTCATTTCCTTTGTATTCCATTCATTCTGGGTGGAAGGCATCAGCTGCCTACACTCACGCTTTCTCTCCGATTCCCTCTTTTCTTTGTCCATTTGATTAAGTCTTGTCCATTTCCTCCTCAGATTACCAGCTCCGGACCCAGTAGGCAGCGCCTCAGCCGGCAGTAGGCAGGTGGAAATCAGAGGGGGCGGAGTCGAGCCGCTAATGTGCTATCAATGGCAGGTGTCAGTCATGAGGCCAGAGGACTGTCAGTATCTACTTTACGTTTTCTTTTTCTTTTTGCTGATGTTTTATTAATTTCTGATCAATGCAATTATTAGATGGAGCCTCCGGTTAGAGAATGTTTAAAAGGAAAAAGTTATTATGTTTTTCTACTGTGTGGCTCCTAATGTGAGCGAGCGCGAAGGAAAGCAGGAGTAATGTTTACATCCAACCCTTACAGTGCAGAGATGTACGCAATATATCACAATGGGTCAAAAGAGTATGTTACAATTCCCACTTAAAGTTACTGTAATCAACTCCCCACAGGTTAATAACACATTCTCCAGTCAGGCTCATCAGAGTATGATATTTTATATAAGGCTGCTTTGTTCTGCCACATCTCATTTTTGTTGATTATCTGTATATCTGTATATTTGTGACATGTTAATGAACTTCATTGTTATTTGTTTGATAACTGTAAATTAAAAAGGAAAGTTCTGTTTCTTTTGTATTATCACCTCCATGTGATACCATTTGATACGTGCCAGAACGATGCCTTCCTGCATGGCTGTTGTGCTTTTTATTCGTCTGTTAGACTCCTTTGACATTCAGCTTTGCAGAAGAGAATCAAATGCGGTCAGTTTAAGTTACACGGTAAATAGAATACCAGTTACAATATCCCTCTTTTCCACCCCGACACCTGTTTCCCCTTCTCCTCGTTTGTAACCACATTATTTTAAATCATTAAATGTCTATGTAGTAATCTGTTTCATGGTCTCCTTACGTCATTTCACGCGTGATGTCATCACAGTGGGCTGTCATAGTGTCATTTGCAGGCACCTGTCCCACAGGCCAATGAGGAATGCTGAATGGAGGGGGAAAACTGCAGAGAGACGCAGAGGAGGGGGGTTTCCTGTGTCAAAACCCTGGATGGTTCTTTTCCACGGCGTCTTGGAGGTCTTTTCAAACAGTGCGACTCTTAATACCCAGGGCCCGTGATATCATAGGCAATTGAGCGCCAGCACTCCGTAAACATGCAGGCGAGCTGGGAAGGATGTGACTCAAGCTGTGGTCAGCCTGTCGCAGACGTGCCAGAGAGAAACGTGGGATTGACCAGCACAGACTAGCTATTGTTCAGGGCAAGTCAGACTGCAGTGGTCCTGCATGAGGTCACAACTTAAGTTTGTCTCCTAACAGGACTGTGATGCTCTTTAATTCATGTGAGTCAAGGTAGGTGCTGAAAGTTGAGTCCATGCCACCGTGACCCTAAATGTCCCATTTGTTCCTATTTCTCGCCATATGGTGTATTTGATTTTATCATTGGTGTTTCAGTGAGGTTATTCTTCAAATTCCTTTAGGGCGCACCTGTTTTTTATTAAAACGCCTAGACAGCAGGTTTCTAGTTTGTTTCTAGTCTGGGAACAAAATATGATTCACTTTCAAGGGAACACTGTTCTTCATGATAGTCATCAAGATCAAGTCAAGCGTTAACCCGCCTGTAACCAAAGCAGGCAAGTTGCTAAAGCTGTGTTCTTATCTTCAGCTGTATCTTTATTTTTGTCTCCAGACGGTACATGAACATTCCTGAGATAACACCTTCAATATCTCAATAACGTATGATTTCAAGCAGAATTTTCATCTCATAACCGTGTGAAAACAAGTCAGCTAAGTCTGCTGCATTTGGAGAATAGTTAATGTCACAACAGGCGGTTTCTTTGTCGGACTTGACCTTTTCGCTAATCTGCAGACCTTATCTCTGAGGGAGTTGTGCGTGTAAATACTTGTCCTATCCAGCAGTGATCTGACTGTCAGGTATGAGACTGGTAATAACACCTACTCAGACCAGGTTAAATTTACCTCGACCTCTTCAACAGTGTGGTGTTAGGAGGACAGTCAGTTTTACAGGATTGCCTCTTCATACAGGCACTTCTACAACTGTTAATAACATTATTTAAGCACTGACTCAAAGTTATAAAATCCCCACAGCACAGCCCTTGGTTGAACACACTTAATGGTGGACGTGTTGCTCTCCCTCACTGGGGATCCGTTTCTGTGATACTTGGCAGAGCATGTGAATATAGTATTTGGCACATGATGAGAAGGTTGCATTCATGAAACAAATTAAACCTCCAAGGAGTCTGAGGGGAGACTTGACATGTACCTCATCTCGTAAGATTGCTTACAGAGGGCTTGGCTGCAGCGAAATATTAACTATCCTCTCTCATGTTCACAAATATTTAACACAAGCACATACTCTCTTATCTAAGATTAACCCCAGGGTTGTCATAACATGTTTCACAAAGACACAGGTTCCTCATTTATGTGGAAAACGTGTCAAGTTAAAGGAATTATGAGAAAGCTAATTATCATTTAAAGCAGAAGTATTGAGACTCTTTTCTCAAGTATACGCCCATATAAATATGCACTATTAAAGGTTAAATTCCTGCATTCAACATGTTACTTAAGTAAAGGTGCAGAAGTTTAATAAGCAAAATAGAAAGTATTAAAAGTAAAAACACTCATGATGCAGCAAATTGGCTCATGTTAATTTTATTATATTGATTGATTGAAATTCTTTATTTCGAACTTGTAAAAAAAAGAATATATATATATTTATATATATACAAATGAGAAAAAAATAAGATACAAAAAGACACGTATAAAAAACAAGAATAGCAATAAAGCACCCTAAGCAATAAACCTAAACAACAACTTCAATATACAAGCAATATACACAATATGTTGCAACACAATATACAAGCAACACAAATTAAATATTCCATATTACATGTTCGAAAAGGAGTAGGAAGAAGTTTAAAAAAGTTTTTGAAAAAAAGTATTCTTTTTTTTGGGCCTAGATCATCACAATGAAATGTCCCTGCCATTTTTAAATTTACAAAGAC
>JBBPCS010000393.1:3694374-3707316 GCA_037974645.1 Hollardia meadi
TTGAAAAAAAGTATTCTTTTTTTTGGGCCTAGATCATCACAATGAAATGTCCCTGCCATTTTTAAATTTACAAAGACCTTCTTTTAAAGGTTCAGTAAGTAGGATTTAGTGACATCTAGAGGTGAGGTTGCAGATTGCAACCAAGTGAACACCCCTCAAATTACCCTCCCTTTCGAAGCATGTAGAACAACATGGCAGACCATAAAGGGAGGACCCTCTCCCTCTGCTCTAACAAATACACAAGGATTTTTAGGTTCAGGTGATTATACACGAATCAAAACATGAATTTTCCAATTTTGCCAATAGATCCCTCAAAGTCACATTGACCATTTTGTATACCACTGTTTTCTCATTCTCATTCATTCTCATTTCCTGGTATTAAAAGTGACATTTTAATTGTTTGTGTATGTAAAGTTATCACAACAACTGTTAGGAAATAAATGTAACCAGTTAAATAACTGCTTTGATCTGATACTAATCAACATAAATGAACCCTCTCATCCCCGCAGCATAACTAACAGGTGAACAAAATAAAAGTTTCACCTTTCCCCTCAGGCAGTTATTTGGCTGCCATGCCGACGCTACACTATTGTCACTGATTTTATGGCAGATACCTAGTTACTGTCAACCGAAAATAACTATGGTTACTCAACAGTTTGATGAAGCAACAGGTAGAGAGGTCTGACAGCGTGGCAGTGTCGACTTCAAACACAGGTGTGCCATGAGGAAACCGTGTTTATCCTCACACGGAACCCTGGCGCCTGGCAACCGAGGGAAATCCTCTCGTGTCATCAGAACTCTGATCCTTGTGTGACGTCAAGACAGGTCATTCCCTACTCAGGCATGCGAAGTGCCCCTATAATCATCCATGTGCCATCTCTCTCCCTCTGTTGTGAAACACAAAGAGTCGATGAGTCACTTTGGAACAGTAACTGGAGAAAAGGTTTTTCACTATAGGTGAAGCCGAGGAATGTGAGGGATTTCCTCCCACAAAAAAAAAAAAAAAAACGAAATAGTTTTTACACTGTATGAAAAGCACCAAGAGCTCAGTGTGTGGTCCGTGGCTTTACAGCAGGGTATTCCTCAAGTGTAGGAAAATGTCCATCCTTCTGCATAGACTCAAGAACAATATTGGTTTAAAGAGCATATAGCTGAGTGTTCAACCTAGCTGGCCCTGAGAAACTGTTGAAACCTCTCCAGCCCACACACTGCTGACAGATAGCATGCAGAGATAACCCAGTGCAGTACGTGGCAGTAGGTCTTAACGTCCTCATCGAAGACTTCCAGTTACTTGAAATGTCACAGATCAAAATGCACGTCAGGGTAAACATTTAGCACCGTTGCTATATTTAGTTCCCTTTTGGAGATCTCATGTAACAAGTGCTTTTGCTATGTCTTTGCCTTGGAAACTGACTCATCAGCAGTGGAGTCCAAAGTCTGAAAGATCAGCAAGTGCAGTAGAGCACACACAACTTTATTGTCAACCGCATTTCATAATACCTGTGAGAGCACGAGAGACCCCGCAAGAGGTGCCAAGATGAATCAGAGGGGTCAGCTTTGATTAAAGGAATAATTAGACATTTTGGGGACTGAGCTTATTTGCTTTCTTGAAAGAAAATTAAAAGATCAATACTACTCTCATGCCATGTGGTTTTGATACCAGTTAACGCGGCTTGGCATAAAGAGCAGCACCTCCAAAGATCAATGAGTAACAGACACAAACTGAAATGTAAAAATTACTTCATGTTTTACAGATGGTTATGTGCCAGACTATTTCTTGGACAGACTCTTCATACTTCCTGGATTCTCTGCGCCGCCTGTTCCAATCTTTGCTGGCTCCAGCTATAAATGATTACATGCAGGCATAAAAGTGGTATCCATCTTCTCATCTAACTCAACCAGGAAGCAAAGAAGCGTATTTCCCAAAAGGTCAAACTGTTCCGTGAAACGGATGGGAAAGAAGAGAATGTGAAAAATGCTTATTTTTAATTGCTTTCCACACATTTTTCAGAAAAATGTCTTTAAAGGCCTCTAAAGATCCTTCAAATAAGACAAATCATTGCTTTTGAACTTCTCTCATCTCATGGCAACACTTAAGGCCATAAGATGTGATGAGGGGTAGACAATTTCAAGATGCAACTAACTAATGATTATTTTCATTTTCTATTAGTTTTGATCAAAAGTAATTCAGTTTACTTTCACATAAGACAGAAATACAGAAAAGGCTTGACAATTGAGAAGCTGTAATCATTGAATATATGGCATTTTTGCTCGGAAAACTACTTGTTAATTCATTTTTATTTCATGTGAATTAACTAATGGATTAATCGACTAGTCATTTCAGCTCTAATTTAATACTAAAAAAGTAACACTGTAATTCAGGGCCCACTGTCACACACACGCAGCTAATTTCATCCTTTACAACTTGGTCAGAAAATCTCCAACTTCATGAATCCCTCATATGTTTAGAAACCTCAGCCACTGTGACAGACGTGACTGATATACAAAAATGCAGAGTCAGTTCACTGACAATTTCTTCAGCCTAACTTCCAGAATCCTGTTTCTTTTATTAAAACGACCCTGTTTACTGTCATGGCAGCCAAAATGTAAAAAAACTTCTGTAGACTTCTGTTTGTATTGACAGTTAGTAAACGTGTCCTCTTTTTGCACTTATTCAAACTGAAAGTCAACACAAGAGGTACAGCTTTCTAAATACACCCCCGGTGGTTCTTATTTATATGTTTGTCTTTCCTCTCTGCTGTGGAGATAACAGTACCACGACATGCCCTGCACTGTTGGAGGATTATGTTAAAATGTTATGCTATACCTGTATGCTATACAACCTGAGGCAAAAAAAAACTACAGGGCAGTTTGAATAATGTTTTCCTTTAACAACTCTCTGCGATGACACGGGTCTTGAAAAATAAACAACGCCCTAGTATACAAATAGAGATCTGTCCGGCTTGTATTGGAATGAAGTTGTCTTGTAAAAAAAAAAAAGAAGAAGAGAGAGAGAGAGATAAGATTCCTCACTTTATCAAATACATAAAAAGACAGAAAAAGACAGGGAAAAAAAGAGTTCACATAAGCATAATTTATGTTTTATTACAGCGAGGGAAGTCTTTCACTCTCTCTCTGTCACTGAATAAATGACAGAAAATAAATGTTGCTTGAGTGCTTGTTGTGTGGTCTTGTCTTGTAGCACAATAAAGGGTAAAAATCTTTGTCTTTGTTGAGAAAGCTCGGGACACCTGGCTGTTAGATGTAAGTTCAAAGGCTTGTGGGAACTTTCAGCAACCTTCTGTTCTTGTTTTATGTTTGCATGAAGGCAGACAAGTGCACGGGGACGTCTTGCACTCACTACATTACACTTGGATAATGACAATTGCAGCTCCACAGCACTACCACATAGGAGAAACCTCTACTCCCTGTCCCTCAGAATATTTTTTTACGGCTACAAATCTACCAAATCTACATCTGGATATTATCTGGACAGTAACAGATGTAATAAACATTGACGCGCTCATAAGAAACCCTTAATTCACTTTGATTGTCCACCAGAATGACTTTTGGTTTCGCTCCCTGCTACTGAAAATATTTGTGTTTTCCCATCTCTCGCTCCTCCGGACATTTGATAGCCCTTGGACAACGTCCGACATACTTTCTGCTGTCTTAATGCCGGCCCACTGCACCAAATGATATTTTAGCACAAGTGCATGGCAACAGCAAAACAAAGAGGCACAAGATGAATTCTTTGGCCGACCACTTTTTGAATTACTGATCATGTAAAAACCCACTGTGGCTCCCAGATTGCAAACATCAGTCCTTGGAGCCTGCATGCAAACCAGCCCTCTAAATAGGCTTGTCTATTTCTGTTGGGCTGCGGGGGGAAACATGTGTTTGACATCAGTGTCACTCGCTAGACATTTTGCAGTGGGGCTTCATTGTCCCCTCACAGCAACTCCACTTAAATAAACAGGTGACAATGGCTGAATTCAAAGAGTACCAGTAATTACAGTCCAATCAATGAGCCCATGTTTGAGGACAGCCCTGCTTACTAAGGGCTAAATGGTTTTTGGATCCCTCATTGTCTCATTTTGAATCTGTTTGGGCTGCTGTTTATACTAGCTCTTTGAAAAGGGCTCTGGATAGATAGCAGAGCAGAGTAAACACACGTGCAAAGTACAGAGTGTCCCGCGCCACAACAAACTCTCCAGGTCTATCAAGCCATGTACAACATGCTCACCATCAAAGGGCACAGTCAAAGCAACTTTAAACCACTGAAGGACTCAGAAACCTGATGTGCAGCAACATTTTGGGCAGGCAATGAGCAGCCCCCTCCTGCCATAACAACTAGTGTTGAGGGGTTCATAATCAAAACACAAACAGGCAAATTGCTCCAGCTGTGCTACTGATGATGGAAAGGAAAAAAAATGCTAAGTGGCTCACAGGTGTGGATATGTATGGCAGCACACAAGACGTTTGTTTTTCGGCTAGTAAATAATATTAGGTCACACATAAGTCTTATGAAATCTATTGAAATGGCAACGACCTTAAGATTCAGTCCACGCAGGAAAAGTCTGAAAAGACACTTTTTCCAACATAAAAGAATTCTGTGAAGGAGACATGAAAAGGGAAATCTTAATAGTGCAGTTTGGGAGGATTTGCCTTCAAATCGGTCAGGGCAAAATGAGTTCAGTTTGTCTATATTTCATTCTATAACCAGACCCCATTATCTTACTTTTAGTTATCTACTTATAAAACCCCAACATCCATCATTATTTAAACTTGTTGTACGCGTTCAACATGGAGATTTGTGCTGCTCCCTGTCACACAATCTTATTGTGGAAAGCAGCAGAATATCCACATCACTTGTGTCCACAACACAAACTTTGCTATATGGAGCTTCATGCGATGATGTGACTCTGAGCTGGATGTCAGCGTGAATGCATAGGACACCGCTGAAAAAGAGCAGGCCTACATCATGACACGCATGAAACGAAATGTTCAAATGAAAAACCTCTCCTGTTGTAAAAGGCAGGTGATGCATGTGACCAGTATCCTTATGACCTCAACCAGTTGCCGCTGTCTGTCCCAGAGAAACCTTGTGTATTTATCCAATCAGCTCATGGAGAAGAGGAGGAATGAGAGGCCTGTGTGACACCAGCACTCTCCCTCTATAATTTCCGTCCCCATTTTCCACAAAGACCACTCAATCTTACAGCCATATGGCGGTTTGCTGCCATAACCATTCACAGCTGAGTAAAAATAAACCTCTGGGACGCATCTTTGGGACAGGGGTTTGAAGACGCATTCGGTACCACTTGTGCTTGACTTTGTGCTGGTTACGATAACCTACTGTGATTCATCCTATCTGCAGATGATACCCCTCATATAATTTGCTACGGGGAGTACGGTCAGGGTATACAATATCATTCAGTTGAAATTCAAGGGTGAGGCAAAAATAGAAATTCAACCACATGAAGAGGTTGAGACCAGAAATAGCTTGTTTGATGGGTATATATTTTGGCGGTGCAATGATGGGGTCTCGCTTTAAAAGCTGCCCCCATTTATGATTTGGGGTAGGGTGGTTGCACACGTGGTTAGCTTACTGTGTGCTTCTGCATAAGACACCGAAAATGTAAAGAACTCAAACGCCCCACAGCGTTTAGATTTAAAAAAATAAAATAAATAATAATAACGTCTTTAAATGTACATCTGTGCTTCCAAAATAAACATGCGTCTTCAGAATGCCACTTACTGTTAATCTTAGACAAGATTAATGAGATTAACTGATGCTCTTTCTTCAGTCTTTCAGCAAACACAGTATGTCTTCATGCCAGTCTGATGTAGAAACCACTGTATATTAGGAGGTGTGGCCGCCGCCTCCTGCCTCCCACGTTGATTAAGCTGTAAATGTGGTATGAGGTGTGCAGACAGCAGACACAACCTTCGCCCACCTCATGGCAATTAAAGAGATTACTGTGTCTATAATTATTGTGCCTGATTTATTGCCTAGTAGGTATTGTAACATTTAAAATTTCACAAGACATGATTGGTACATGCATTGATTAACAGCTCAAATGCTTTTCTATAGACAACCTGAGGTGTAGAGCCAGTAGGTTTACTTGCTTAAGCTCTTTAAACGTTGATAGGACGACTTCTCTTTTCGAAAGAGAGCAGTGGCTTTTCAGTGAGATTGATGAATCCTTATGTAGGTTTTTTTTTTAAGACAGTTGGTCAGTTGGTCAGTCCACCACGACGGTCCAGGCTGAACAAACATTCCTGGTGTTGAGGTGATGACTCGTGATCCCATGACTGACTCACTTTTGCGGTTTTAAGTGAAATATCTGGACAACTATTGGATGGATTAGCCTGAAATTCGGTACAGACATTCATGTCTTCAGGATAAATTGTGAGCAGACAGTAGGAGGCACCTTCAAATTTTACAAGTTGCCTTTTTTAACACAACAGACATACTTACGGCTGTCTGTCAGCTCAGTGTCAGCAGGTTCTCTGATGTATTTTACAAGCGAGGCCTGCTGCACTGTGCACTGTTTACAGACAGCTGTAAATATTAGCTGCTAGCACTATTTGGAAGTAGCTGCTCTGAACATTTGTTGTTGCAGGCTCTCATTTCAAACCATTGACTGTATATAAAGATAGACCACTTGAGAGTTCCCAAAATGTGGAGCCAAAACATCTTGATCGCCCCCTGGTGGCATTCTGTAGTGTAGGTCAGAAACCCCTCCCCCTCAACGTTATCAGATAGGACATGAGCCAAATTAAAAACCACACAGTACATGTCAAATAAATTTTTCCTAAAGATTGTTTCTGTCATTTTAAGGTAGTTCTTATCATGCTGGTGTATGTTCAAGTGTTTGTTTGTTTTTTATCAGTTTGGTTTTAATTAATTATTTGATGCTACAAAAAGGGGGTGAAACGTCAGGATTGACAGCTGATTCCCACTCGTGATTGAGTCAGGCACATGTATGGGCAGGAACTCGATACTGCTGCACAGACTCTAACTCGCAAGCGCAAGATGGCAGCGCTCGTATTGTAGAATATTATATAATATATAATTTACAATACAGAGGTCGTCCATTTTTATTTATGTCAATGTTTCAAACGTATGGTTCAAGCAGATGATGATTGTGCGTTCACTGACAATCCTCTGTGCTCAAGTAAAGCCTCACAGAGCTTTTAGTCTTTCATCACAATGAGGACATCTGCAACCCTTAAATTCAAAAGCAAGAGAAGTTTTCACTTGACAAATAGTCTCTGAGTAAAATTTGAAAAAAGACGTGAGAAAAAGGCAAACTTATTGAATTATGTATCTGACAACGTTCGTCAGTGAGAAGATATCGACCCTTTCACCCCAGGATTGACTTTACTCTCAGCACTCACAAGTGTCTGAAAAGCTTCAGCGGCCATCTGTCAGCACACCAATGAGCTTGTAGTGCTGTGATCACTATCTCAACATCTACACAGAGGGGCAATTTACTCTCATGCCCATAGGAGATCATAAGGCACTCAGGCGACAAATTACAAGTCTGAATCTAAGGCCACGACTCCAAGTGTGTGAACAGGAAACTTTCGCAAAATAATGTTTCGTTTCAGCAGCGTGGAAATTTTTCACAGCTATTCTTGTTTTATGTGTCACTGTCACAATAGGATGTGCTTCCTCTAACTTCAACTTATTGTTTTCACAATAATACACGAGGGATCTTTCACTCGTATCAGCTCTGGCATTTTATTTCAATAAATAGACAGGAAATTATTATTAAAAAGTTATGCAAATCACCTGGCTGCTAGTGCTCTGCCTGTTGGGACACATAGTTGAGTCACAGCTTGGGACAGCATACCTATGTCTTGTGTCATCTTCATAGGAAATCCTACTTTGGTTTCATAAGACTACATGCGCTCTGACTTTAAATATATGTTCAATGTGAAAAGAAGTTTACATGTGAATATAATAAAGGACCATGACTGTACGTATTAACATTGCATCAACCTTACACTACTGATCATTTGAGATTGTTGAGATTTATTTTGATAACTTCCAGGCATGGGTTTCCAATGTTATTCCTTCAAATCAAACATATCTTTGGTTTCTAGTTTTTTGTTAAAGATGTGTTGTTGTTGCATGGCAATAAAGAATAGAGTTGTGAAAGCTTTTCTTGCTAGTGAACTCAAGAAAAGGTGCACTTTTGTCTTTATTGGATAGTTGCCAATAAGGGATGCATCAGCGAGTGAAGGGATGGAGAAAGAAGATTTCAAGGGGATCTCACACAGTTACGAGGAGGGACAATGTTAATAACTGTCTTTGCTGATGCATTCAAGATGGAGAATCCTAGACAAACATGGAGGGCTTGAAAAGGATAAGTTGGATTTAGTCCTTTCTTAGGTAAAAGCATTGTTGTTTGGTTGCCAAATGGCTTTAAGTATCAGAGCATCCTTTAAAGTGCCAACAAGAGTTTGCAAAACAGTCCCCACTTAAGCTGCATTAACATGCAATGATTATGTAACTTTGACATAAAGGGGGGGAAAATATGTTGCCTGAGAAGGTGAGAAATCAGTCTAAAAATGTGAGTATAATCTCACTAACCCACAGAAGGTGTGCATTTGTTTGTGGGAGTGAGGAACCAGAATCTCTTTCAAGTCTTTGGCGATGGGGACCCATTGAGAGGTGTGAGTAGTTTAGGAAACCCCTTCGATGGAGCCTGAACACTGGTTGTGGTGGTGATGAGGAGAATGGCTGAAGATCTGGATGTGATGATGAGTGGACTCTGATGAGCTCAACCTGGACACTGGATATGATGAACTGGGGTGGAGGAGGGTCACCACAATTTTGCACTGAAATGACAGCTGACAGTAGCCGAGAGGAGAACAGATTTAAAGTGTGACAGCAACGACGTGGTTGGCTGATTGAAATCACAGCAACATCTGGTTGGTTTAACTGAAAGAGTCAGTGCTCATAGTCAGCTGAGAAAGAGTGAGAACTGTGCAGGAATGAGCGTAAAGATAGTCTTCCTGATTGAGCTCCATGACCAGCATGTAATATTCACGGTATTCCCAGAAATCCCACACAGGGAATGGAGCTATTACAGCCACTTAATTTAGATGATAGCTCCAGATCTGCCTGCGGGACACCTTTCATTACCTTGACACCGTGTAAAATGTTTGAAGATTGAAAGGAATTCTTCTCCTTCCTTTCCCTCTTCACCTCTCGCATAATAGCTTGAATATCCCCACCTCTTCCTCTCTCTCTCTCTTTTTTCACTCTCCTGTCCTCTGCATACACACCTGACGGGACAGGTGAAGCAAGGTGAGGGAGCAACAAGAGGCAGCAGCATCCCTCAGGGCTGAGGCTCCTCTCCTTTGATCCTCCACAGCAGATATCATCATTGACGGTACCTCACTAACCCCCCTTCCCAAAAGACCTTCACACTCATCTCTCTGAATTCAAGCTGTGTTAATCTCAGTGATCTTTATCTCCAAACTTCAAAAAAAGAGGACCAAAGGGCCCCCAAAAATAACAAAAAAAAGAAAAAACCTGTGTCTCAGAGTGCAACAGAATCCCTTCACCTAATTCCTAATGAGGAGTTTCACTACCAAGAGATGAAACAGCTCAGCTCTGCCACCTGTTTATGTGCTATTCGGGCTGCGCTTTCCAAAGGAGGCTGAGGGTGAGCCAGAGTTCCCCGTTTGTGTCAAGCTCATAGCTTTTAAACAGATGCTGGATCGGCTGCAGCCAAACCAGCCTCGCTTTTAGTGTTGACCCATGTGGTAATCCTATTTAGCTCCTTACAGACCCCATTAAATTTACCCAAATGACTCCAGCCAAATATATCAAGCAATTTCAGTTTATATGGAGTCAACTTTAGTGAGTCACTTTTAGTTTTACCAGCGTGCACAGGTTGGTTTGAAGGAATCCTCCAGGAGATATATTTTGAGGATGATTTAAAACTCAGGGAGTTTAACTCGCTCTACTCCCCCACTGGGGACGTGTTAAAGTGTTTCAGTTATATTGTTAGAAGCTGGTGTGGGAAAGTCTTCAAACATGTGTTCCCTCCGAATGAAAACTACATATGCTGTTTGTTGACTTACGCTGCCAAACAATGTGCGACATCCACTCCCTCTGCATCTGACAGAAACTGAGTGACAGATACATTTCAGTCATGGGAGAGAATTAGTGGAGTAGTAGGCGGGTTACAGAGGAAGAAATTAGTCAAATGTGTTGATTGTCCTTGTCTAATTTAGCAGAACATCCCCATAAACTCATCTGCACTCCCTCTTAATCGTCTATTACCCTCCTACATGGACAACAACAACAAAAAAGCCCATTTCCCTCTGCGGATTGGTTAGCTGCAATGGTTTTATAATGACTTGCACGTTGAAATGTCTTCTATTTTATAGGAAGAAGGAAAAATAATAACAGCAACATTCCTGAGGGGCTGTAATTTTCTTCCGGCGGGTAAAAGTTGTCCATTATGGTCAGGGTCAAGGAACACATGCAACCCCTCATCAGGGCCGCGTGGTCGGCCACATCAGAACCGCCCGTCATGACCAGTGGAAAGGCTCTGTCTGTTAGCACAACACACAGCCGGAGGCCCCAGTGCTTCGGTGCATTTGCCCCCCCTAACCACGCCGCACTCTAATTTAAGCACACATATTCCATTGAAATTACAGTATGCATACCCACCCTTCCCTGCAATTTACATGATTTGCACGCTGATGGGGTGAATTTGGACAATGCTGATGCAGTGGATGCTTCTTTTTCTTTGTCTGGTGCATGTCAGTGGAGCAGTCGAACAACAAGCTTATCAAGTTCACAAGAAAACAAACTGAATTCATTCGTTATCAGGTCACACATGACATTGGCCGACAGACGACAGATTTTCTGAATGAGCATTAAGAAATGAGAAGGGACAAAGCAGGTGTGCTACAAACTCCTTATTCCTCATTTTTTATTAATCCTTATTCCGTCCAGATGTGCATCCAAAAAAAGTAATGAGTTTTACACTTACCGTAAAAACTAAGTCTTTTCCTTTCGTCTTCCAGTGTGTGTCAGTGACAGTTTGAGTTTTTGGAATCTCACAGTGATGATCTCTGAAGATTCATCCTAAAACATTCCATATTCCTGATGGGTTTGATAATGAAAGATGTTAAACAGTAACAAACTGTAAATCTTTATGTTATATTAAAATTAGAAATAGCAATATCATTTTCAGGCTGGCATCTTGACGAATAATAAAAAAAATCAATTGGAAAAAGAGGGTTGGGCTTCAAAAATGGCATTGAGTGGAGTGCTAAACCCAAAGTCCATCTCAAAATTCCAAGTCAAGGAGAACCAAATACTCACATTTCGCTTTTGTATTTCGATCACATAAAGAAAGATAAATGCCGTTTCGACAGAGCCTCCTTCAGCTCCTTCAACTCTGCATTTTTCCCTCCTTGACTTGAACATTTGAGATGTGCTACCTGTTTATGATTTTTTGGAGTAATTAATATAATATGAAACTTTTCGCAACAAGGTTAGAGGTTTTACAGCCTCCCAAAATGTGTACATCAAGTTGTTCCTGCCACACTAACCAATGTTTTTATGATAATAATGGATTAAATGACTATGTGTGATATGAAGAGTTTCACTCAGTGATAAGGGGAATTTGCTAAATTAAAGAGTCTGATTGTGAGAGAAAACGCATTTACACATCAACAAATACATGTCAAGTTTGAATATCTGCTGGTGGGACAAACTGTCATCCAGCGGGTTAAAAGGTTGCTCATTGTGGGTTTTTGGTCACGCAAGAGTACACCTCTTTTATCTCAAGGACGAGTGTGTCGGCCTGTGTGGGATGTCGCTTGACTGCATCAACTAGACAATCTAGGGTGGAATTTTACAGGTGTTGCGGGAATGTGAGGCTCCTCTCTAGCAAAACAAACAAAAAAAAACACATCCTCACACCTACACAGTCTCACACTAGTTGTTGTTGGACCTAAAGTTATTCGTCCCTCTGAGGCGACGACAGAGAACACCATCAGGATCTCACGGGGCTGTCTGTGTGTAACAGGCTCAGTGAAAGACATGACAGCAATTCCACATACACACATACACGCCTCACCTGGGAATGCCTCAGAGAGCACACACCACTACACCGCGTAATGCATGCTGGGATAGACGGTGGCAGTGATGATTCATTGCGGCATGCTGGAAAACTGCAGCGTGAAGCGTGTTGTGGATCAGATCCAGACACCGTCACTGGTATTTGACTTCATTTTTCGGAGGCTTGTCTGTTGTGCTTTTCAAGTTTTAGAAGCAGACTCCACGAGTGTATTCCACATTCAGTTTTTACTTCACTTTGACATCAGCCAAGACGTCAACGCTTGTACTTAAGCAGTTGGCAGGTGTCCGATGCAGAGGCGCATCACCATGGAGACAAAAATATTTAAGATAATAACACAGACCCAACCTAAAGTACTTGAACCCCAGGAGGAACATAGGAAAATCACTCAACTAACTCAACTAAATGCAACTAACTCAAATTAAATGTAGAAATGGACTATAGAAATATACATTGTGTTAAGGAGAAAAATGAACAGCCAAATAGGATTACATACAGTAAATAACCAGTAAGTTTCCATGAGTCGGTTGTTGCAGTTGAGAGTGAAAATTAGTCAACAAGTGAGCAATGAGGTGAAAGATAAAGAGCTGAAATTGTGTGAGTAATTAATAAAAAGTTGGAATAGTTAGCTACATGTAATGTATGAATGATTGAAGGGGTTTAATTAATGGACAAACAGCTGAAATAACTCGCTAAATGTATTGGATAAATAGTTGAAAAAACAAAAAACATCTTGGACATGGCGGGCGTGGGGGGCGTGGTTCTCGACAAAGGGGTACTCAGCTCAACTGGGGTGGGGGGGGGGGGGGGGGGGGGG
>JBBPCS010000393.1:3718381-3730986 GCA_037974645.1 Hollardia meadi
GGCCACAAAGGTCAGGCAAAAACTGGCGTGGCCCCCCCCCCCCCCCCTCCCTCCTCCCTTCTCTGTTCCTCAGCAGGCCACACGTTTACTATCAACAGGAAACATCTTTCACGGTAAAGGAAGTGTTACTCTCTAATTGGCCTGATGTGATTCAATGACCAGACTGCTCTCAGCCAATGGGAGGGGGCTTATTTTAAGAGGAGGTATAAAAGGGAACCGAGGCCCTTCCAGAAAGCTTAGAAAGTTCTCACTCTGGCTACATGATGTGCTCTCGGCTCAACTTCTGCAAAGTTGTACTGTGCATAGACACATTACTAAGCACATCTGGTTTCATTGTTGTTTCATGGATCCCATAACACATCATGAAACCACAGTCTAAGCAAAAGAAGATGGGGGGGGGGGGGGACCCAGAGTGCAAAAAGAAAAAAAGGCTCCGTTGTGATTCTCCAGTCTTGGCAAAATACATTCCTCCTCGCACATTTTATGAACAGAGAAAAATGATCCATGCATCCAGTAGCCTGTAATATATCAAATCATGAATCATACAGGAGCCAACAGGGTGAAGGTGAGAGGAAGGTCCCGCTGAGGGGGATTTACTGTTGTTTTTTTTAACATTTGGAGCTCTGTCTCATGACGGAGCAGTTACCCCCTTCAGCTGCCACTGATGCCACAATCTCATTTTTAGTCTGCACATTCCTAACGGTGATTGTTCTTGCCAATTTTGACTCTTTTTTTTTTTGCTTCAGTGGATTGTGAGAGGCAATGAGAGCAGAGCCAAAAATACCATTACACAGAGGGTGACATTAGGGGAGCGCGGCCTGGCGACGGGTAGCTATGACGGAGTTCCCTGATTAGTGAGTTACCACGCCGAGACAAAGGGCCTCTGAAATCACAGGAAACAGAACAATCAAAGAGTCGGCGCACATTCCAAGAAAAGCAGCACACCACAGAAACACAACATGATCCAGGACGTGCTGCGTCTGAACATCTGATAAAAGCTTTAGCTGAACAAGTGCTGTGAATTATTAGTAAAGAATGATGGCAAGGATGGAACAAATAGCTGAAATCTTAAATTACTAAAACACATTCATCAGACTCTTATCTTTGATGGTTTTTTTTGTTTTGTTTTTACATTTTTCCTGCTAACAGAAGGAAAATCACAAATGACATAAATCTGAGGCATATTTTGATTTGAAGTGACCACAATTATAACTTCCACACTTTTTTGAATCTCTCTTACAATCTCACTGACAGGGATTTTCATACACTTGCAGATGCAAAACCCCCAAAACCTCAAAACTGTGAGGTCCCCCACTCAGAAAAATCACCACCAGGCCCACACACCTTCGCCTATGATCCATTAGATCTCGGCCTGGACTCAGGAAATAACTGGCTCCTTCCCTTTCTCCAAAATGGCAGCTCTGTTTCCATGGCATCGGTTTGTTGGATTAGAACAATTCCCCACCAGCCCATAATTTGAGGGATTCTCATAACACGCCACACCCTGCCATACATTTCCATTATAACCCCAGTTTGTTGTCTGATGAGGTTATTTCAGGATGAGGGAGGACATTGTTTTTTTTGGTGAAGAGGGACCCTCCAGTTTTTTGGGGGCTGCTTCTGGGTTACAGCCTGAGCGATTAGCTTCCAGCCGCTGAATGTCTCAGGTTTCTCCTCAATTGTTCGGTAGCAGGTAACAGCAGGGTTGGGCAGAAAAGCCTCAATGTGGGCGCACAAATTCTAGGTCAAGTCGAGATGAAGGGGATCTATTTTAAGCAAAATGTGCTGTTTATCTCTGTGTGTAAAACCAGTGGGGAACCTCTTCCCCACAAGTCAGGCCCACTTCTCTAACTTGTGGTGTATGTGGCTACGGTTGCTAGATTATCTGTTTTCTCTTTCTTCTTTGTTTGGTCCTTTTGTGTGCGATATAAACACACTGCCAAATTGATTCGCATTTAGATTACTGAGTTCAATCCAAATTCAAGACCCTGATGGAGAGTTTCCTGAGCATTTCCACAAGATTAGAAACATATCTTGCAAATTCCTCATCTGAGCATCAAATGCAGGGAACAGAACAAGCTGTGAGTCCTTTCTCTTTATTTCCAGGCCAACAGCGTTTCAGGCAGGCTTGTGCAACGCAATGGGGCGAGGGCGAAAAACGCCAGATGAGTATAAATCTTAGCACGGATGACCTCAGTCTTTGAGAGAAAAACAATTAGGGCCCAGCAGTCCCTTTTGCTCACTCAGAGACACACACGTTATATACACAACTGGTGTACATGTGTTCCTTAATCACTGATTTGAAAGACAACATTCAACATGGGCCTCGGCGCAGGCAAGAATGTGGTATCTCTGTCGCGAGCCTGTGTGAGGTCCACGCTGCTGAGCTGGTGTTAAGACAAAGCACAAAAGAGAGATGCACAGATCAAGAGACAATGTGAACGCAGTTCTCACATGTTACTGTTCAGCTGAGCAGGAAGGTTACAGAATGATGCCAGAATGGTAGATGATGCATCAGTTTCCTGATAGCGCAAAAAAGCTTCAACACATGCCACTAAGAAAAAAAGGGACACTCATTTTGTTACGTTGCACCATCCCTCCATAAACACAGCCACCACACTCGCACATGAAGCTACACTGGTACACACATTTGCATAGGTGCACACACACACACACACACACACAAAAACCCCACAAATGTTATTTGCGCATTCTTGCCATAAACTTTAATAAGATTTGCAGCACATACAGGTGCGCCACATTGAGTAGAGAAGAACTGTGATTGTTCATTGCAAACATGCAACCCACCTCAGTTCGCGTTAACCCACAATACACACAAACGCCTGCACTCACACATACGAAACACACTTCAGGAAACCAAGGCCAAACTGTGAGAAGATTCACTGTTCAAAAAACAGGAAGTGGTTACCAGCTGCATTAAACCAGAGTACACCTCTGTAATTCTAACACTCAAAAAACACTGACAACCTGCAATATCTGACTGCTTTAAAACTCTAAAGCAGAAGTGAGAAAACTGTTCCACTGCCTGCTCAAATTCAGTTTTTTATTTGATTTATTTGCATAACAGAGGCATGTTCAAACAAGCACATTATTTAGTTGTGGCGGAATGCAGCCCCTCGTCATTAGAAAGTTGGACTCACTCACATGCATGCAGGCCTTTGTCAAAGCACATCTTTATCCCTTTAACAAAAGAATGTCTGAATTGCATAATATGCCAAGCAGGTAGATTAGCAAAGGCTTATTCTCCTGCACCATGTCTGTGCCCCAGGTTAAACAGAGCAGCTGCATTTGAGAATGTCACCCACAGCTGCGGGGCTCTCCTTCCAAGTGAGCACACATGCATTTTTTGGATCAAGTGTGTTTATCCCATTGGCCTGCTGCAGGTTGAAGTACATGACCTGCCCTGCTGCAAAGAAGTGCCCCGGCACGCTGGCGATTGCGAGGGCTTAGATGAACAAAAACAGACGGGAATTAATCGAGCCAAGAGTCATTATCTGAGCAGTTAATGGCAGCGACTCAAAGGACAACACATGCAACAGGTCTTGTGACAAGCTGGTGTGCGAACAGGTTTTGACAGTTGAGCTGAGCTGCAAACAAGATGGGCCTGATAAGTGCTCAGGGAGAGCTCAGGTGAGTTTTAAGTGGTCAGTCAAGGTTGAGAGGGTGAGGACCTTAAGCTCTCCAGAGGTCATGGACTCAGGGACGCAGCAGAGAAGCAGCCAGTTTGACCTTTGAACCTTAAAGAAGCCTGTGAGACGTGGTCACAGGCTGGGATGTTGAGGAGGTAGAGTTGCTCTGTGTTGGCTTTCCCCGCTGTGTCAGAGCGCATGCCGTTGCTAAGCACTTGGGTGTGTGTGTGTGTGTGTGTGTTTGCACTCACTATTCATGGTGACAGCACAAGATGATCACATATTTTGGTAACAGTTGGTTGATGAATAAGAGACTAAGTCATGAGGCACCGTGGTGCAGTTACGTCAACAGCCCTTCCTTGTAGTAATAACCTCGGCCATTCACAAATAAACCTGACCCTGCATTGACATACTAGAAAAACATGCAATGAAGCCTGAATTGTTCTGTTATCATTATCCTTCTCTTGTCATATGGTGTCATCTTCTTTCAGTTATACTATTAGTTTAGTTTTCGATCCTCAACATTTGATGGGAACCAGCCACTGTCTATTTTAACCCCACAGAAAGCCCATAAATTACAGCCTGATTAATGATGGGCCCCATTCAGGAAGTGAATGAAGAGGCACAGATGATACAAGAGATACAGGTTATTAAAGAGCAGCGGGGAGAAGCGGGAGTTTGAAGTTAACCAGTCGGGTGAGGCCCCTGAGCCATTACAGAGGGGTAATTATACCTTAGTTGAAGTGTTAAATAGACCAGTAACCTGTGCTTTGGTGCCGTTTATTGAAGCCAGGTGTAGTAAATAAATCAATTTAGGTATGCGGCTTCAGAAGTAATTTGACTCAGCTTTGCTCCTTGGGGGAGTTTTAGAAGCTATCTTTGAGTACATTGGGCACTGTGTGGGCATTTTCAGTTCTGCAACAGTAGTGAAACACAACTGTATTGTAAATAGATGAAAACTTTCCAACGTGTCCAACTTAAAACCACTTTGTATGGATTTTAAATCAGTTTACATCAATGGATTGCACATAGCCACAAAAGAAACAGCTGAAAGTCGGAGAGGAAACCGACATGTGGCTCAGCAAACCACTCTCTCCGTTGAGGTAGCACACTTCACACAGGATGAACTGAATATTTTGCATTATGGACCCACCTGGTTAGCTGACAAAAACCACACTACAAACATCAATTCCTGTCAGCAAGCTAAGAGTGAAAGAGGGACACATCAAAATCTGAACGGTGCGCGTGCCAAATGGCCGGTACACACCGGATCTCGTTTTGTTTGTCAACCACAGGTTATCTTCTCTGCCTTTTTGCAACCGAACCCAAAAATCTAAATTACTCAGTTGTAGATACACCCTCAGCACCTGAATACTCCCTTTAACTGTTCTAACTGTCCAAAGCAGAAAAGACATTTCAGATTTAGCACTTGTTCCACCCACAAATCACTGAATCATCTTTTCTTAATGTGAAACTCACATTGTGGTCGCCATTCAATAAGAATCTGTCTGTCAATGAAACTTTAGAGTTTCCACATTGGACTGTCTGAGATGACAATAAGTGATAAACTGTATCCTTCACTAGAATACATCCTTCAGCATCTTTGTCGCCTCTCACCCGATTGAAAAACAGGCATGTTTTATGACAGTTGAACTCAGGGTTAATGTCCCCGTGCTCCTTTGAGATAGCATCTGACATGTTTCGAGGAACCTGTCTGACCCCCCCAACCAGCCTTGACTGGGTGAGTAGTGGACTGCTCACAGGCAAACCTGTGATGTCTCCTGGCTTTGAGACATGGAGGAGGACAGACTTTGATTTGAGTTTCTGTAATTATTCTTACCTGTCACATTAGATAATTAAGACTTTTAAATGAAATAAAATAATTACACTCTTACCTCAAATAGAGGTATATCAGGGGTTTCTTTGCTTTTTTAGATTGTCATGATTACAGTAAATAGAGAACAGCAACAACTAGAGACTACTTTCAATTTGCTAACTGATGATATACTTAATATTCGATTAAAGGGATATTTCACCAGTGCACTTCCTGAAAGTTGGAAGTTTAAAGAAAAAAAAACACATCAAAATCAAAGCAACAGAGGTAGAGATCTGCTCATACACCTTTTGTCACATTGCCTTGCTGTATCTTTGTCACATCTTGACCCTTGTACTTGACACCTCAGATGACTCCCACTTGATTTCATACATGATGACTTCTACTCACTACGCGGTTACATTCATTTCACCATCACATTGCAAGTGATACTCACTAATTTCCCAGATATCTCACCAATGAGCCTCCTACATTTTGTGTTGAAATGGTGTCAGGCATTGGCCCTATAAGGGACCCGTGTTTTTCAAAGTCTTCCATTTAGAAAAACACAACGCCATTCACGAGTACAGGATCACTATCCACCCTCTGAAAGAGCGGGGTTCTGTGCAAACAGACCGGTGCACTGAAGGAATCGTAACCAGGTGTAGTGGAGGAAATACCTGGAGCATTCCTTGCTGGAGGAATGTTTTTATTAGCCTTTTCACAAATGTCGCCATTTCGAGGTGTGTACACTATAAAGTGCACTGCAGGCTGGATCACTCCATCAAGCGGAGCGTGGCTTCAATGGGGAACCTGTGCCGAGGCCGGGGTTATGCTATTTGAACAGCTGGCACAGTTTAGTCCGGCATGTACAAATGTGCACAGATCTGAGGCTGTTGTACCACACAGAGGGGAAAAAACACAGGCCTCCCCTAGCTTTTAGCAGGATAGACTCTACTTTATACAGTGTCATTATATGAAACAGTTGAGTTAACCTGCTGACATGAGATGGGTCAGCGCAAGCAGAGCAGAAAAAGCAAATTCTGTTTAAAACTTCATATCTAATTATTAGTGAAAGCCCTTTTTATGTTACGCTTCCATTTACAGCTTCTTAGCTGTACCAGTGTTAGTTATAAGCCTCTTTCGTCCCTGGTGAGCTTTAAAGAAGTAGTTTGATTAGCCTTTTGCTGCTTCATAAACCCACAAATTCTACTCTACATGTGTAATGTGTAATGTACTCTTTTTGTATGGATTAAACAAACAAAAATTTTACATATTAATAAGTGAGTTTTAGAGGTGCTTTTAGTCTGATTTTGTTAGCTTTGGACAGCCAGGCTAGCTGTTTACCCCTTTTTCCAGTTTTTGTGCTTAGCTAAGCTAATAGTTTCCAGGCCACAAATACATACGTAGCTTATCAATAATATGGTATTGATCTTCTTATCTAACTCTCACTAAGGGAGCAAATGAGAGTATCCCAAAATGTTAAACTATTCGTTTAAGGTGAGGAGGGAGCATGAAAACATTTTCAATAGTAAGATCCCTTCTTTTTCATAAGTTTCACTGAGCCTGTCCAGCACTTTGAGTTGTCACGTGTCCAAAGGCCGGTCTGAAAACGTTCCAGTCTTTTGAGAGTGGTCCACTTCAAGCCCCTGAGAGGCTGCCCATTCTCATTTATCAAATAAAAAGCACCTTTCTTAGCACTTTGGAGAGAAAAAAAACAACATTTGCACAGCCAGTGAAGCCATGTGTGTGTGGTACGAGGAGTGGGACCGGTATGATTCCTGGTGTTAACAGCTAATAAATTGAGGCCCATCCCCCCAGTGCTCTACTGGCTCAATTATATCCACATGTAGCCATTATTCCTGCCATGTTAGCTGGAGTGAGCTGCGTATTTTTAAAAGGTGGGTTTCCATAACACTTGCTGAAAGCTGCGCTGGTTGTCGAGACACATGTTTGGGTTCTGTGGAAGCCAGACGCTGGCTGTTTTAATGCAGAGGTGCTGTGGAACGCAGCAGGGGCCAGTGTGTGCCCTTTGTTTTCAAAAAGTCTCACCTCAGTGTGTAGAGACAATTAGCAGGTTTGTTACCTGCATAGATTCAAAACCTTTCTCTATAGCTACAGATGAGAGGGTTGGGGTTTTTTTTACAGCTTTTTTTCCTGTTTTGTCAACACGTTCTCTGGTTGCTAGTTTATGAATACACACTTATACACACAATACAAATCTAATGCAGTCTAATACAACAGCCCAGCCATAATGCTTGTTTTCACAGAGGTTCCAAATTGTTCTTGTCAGGTGTTGATGCTACTTTATTGTCATTTTGTAGTTTGTGGTGATCAAGAACTGTATTGCAAGAGTTTCTATTATCCGGTCTGCCCTCATCTATATAAATGGGATTGTTCTCCATAAAAAGCCATAACAAACTAAAAAATACCAGCAGTATTGTTATACCTACAGTATAGTTTGTATGTGTGTCTCGGTTGTTGAAATTGGAAGGAGTTGAACTGGTCTCTCTGTATTCTCAATTATCAACTGGTTTACTTTTACATCTCAATGTAAACAACCAGGCAGTGTCATGCAACACATTATTCAAATGAGTGCAGTGCAAATAACTACTGTAGCTTACCAACAGCTTTGTTTGGTGACAGTTATCTTTAACAGTGAAACTCAGCTCAGCTTTAGTCATGCTAATTCACTACAGAAATCTTTTTGAATGTTCCCCGGGAGGTAGGCCTATAGATGTGTGTTGAGGACTATCTACCCCGTCCCTGTGCCATTTTTTTTTACAAATGTTTGAGGTTTTCTGAAATTGGAGCAGGACGAGAGCCAGCTCTTTGAATGTCATGCCGTTGGCGCGTGCCAACCTTTTCTGTGAAACATTTCTCTCTCCCCTTCGTCCCCCTCCCCCCCCTTCTTTTTCCAACAGGGGGTCGAAGAGCCTCAATGCTATCATTCTTTGATTCTGTTTGAATCTGGCCGCGTGTGAGCAGGAAAAGGAGCCAAACGTGCTTCCTGAGTGGTCCGGGGGGAAACTCTGTAATAAGCAAGGGGCGGGTGGTTAAAAATAACTGGGCTATATAAGCCCAGAGCAGGATCCCACTCACTCTCAAACTCTCACTGACTCTCGCTCGGCCAGGACGTCCCGTGCAGGCCCGGCGCTGCTCTCTCACACTTACTCACTGTTTTTCCATGGAAGTTAGCAGAGTGCGCCACATGAGGCTGAGCTGATGTGTCCAAATCCTCACCACAGTGACGGAACACTTACAGACCTGACCAAGACATAGTCTTTGCCTGTATTCTTGCCAGTAAGATGACCAGCTCAATGACAACCTAATGGTGACAACACAAGGTTTCATCATGGAGAATTTGAGGCACACATGCACATATCGAGCCAGGACGCCCTTTTTGTTTTTTGGGGTTGTTTTTGAGGCAAATATAAAATTCTAAAAGGATATTTTGTATTTAAATACTTAACTGAAATGAGGAGGTGGAAGCTTTTGTACCTTTTTGTACCTTTTCCCAAAATTGTATTTCTAGGAAGGCCACTTTGTACACTCTGTTTGTATATACTGTAGGTGTATCTTTATCTCTGACTGACAGGTGTTTTACTGCAAAACAAAATTCAAATCCTACACTCACTGTTGAAGTTATGTGAGAAAGTTGTTGTAAGAACAGGTGCACTAAGAAAACTGAATATTTTAAAGAGTTGGCGTCACTGCCTCAAGAGCGTGTCAACAACTTCACGACTCGTTAATAACTTGACAACATGTTGATAACTTGGTAACTTAACTGATTAGTCAGCAGCACCAATAGTAACATTGTGAAACGGCACACCGGTTGCCCAATGGTAAAACTATTGTGTAAATCTTAATTCAGGGAAAGACATTTTCAGAGGCTTCTTTGGAAATGTTTCTCATCCACATTCAACACTTTTTGTCAGAGTGATTTCAGTGGTTCCTCTTCTGCAGCTAAAGTCAAATGGGCAGCTTGCATGAGGCTGCAGGCAGGTAAACAATGCTTTGACAAAGGGACGCAGGGTCAAAAACACTAAACCTCTCCAAGATGTTTGTCCTATTTTTGACTTCTGACCTCTCTCTGGAGGGGGCAAACAAAAGGAGAATTTTCGTACAGGGATTAATTGAGTACCACCACTTTACGAACCCCTTACAAATCTCTTAAACAGAAACCTCCGCTGAGGAATGTTTTCATGTGGGCTGCTGCAGTCAAAAGAGCGTACCACCCATCGTATGTGAGGTCCTGGATGCTCAGGCCCGAATGTGCCCATGTGAAATTTTATCGCAGAGTACGTACACTTCTCCACAGGAAGCGACGGATCAGCATGAAATACAAACATGTCTCTTAAACGTCATAAGATTTAGTGAGCACTCACGCCAGGGAAACACCAGATTTGCCCACTCCAGCTTTCCTTTGCTGCACGTCACAGAGCAGATCGTGCTGAATAAATAATGAGTAAACCGGCTAGCCTGAAAATATGGCAAGCTTTCATTGTGGTGTGAGTTTTGGTCTGGGCCAGTAAAGTTTGGTCTGCAATCATTTTAAGTCTAGTAAGGTGGATTTATTTAGGTAATTTCCAAAGGTTACAGGAACAAATTGTACTTATACAACATTAATCTGTGAGCTGTAGAGGTGCTGGGAGTCAGGTTTTGTTACTTTTGGACAGATCCAGGCTAGCTGTTTCCCCCTGTTTCCAGTCTCTAAGCTAAGCTAAGCAACCCTTCTCCTGGCTGTAGCTTCATACACACAGATACGAGAGTAAGTGGCTTTAGACAAAAGCATAAGATCAATCTCAAATCAATAAAGTAATAAAAATGTCATTGTCATATAGCACAATTGTGATATTTTGTTGAGATAGCCTGTTTTTATACATTGAGGCACTATCAGGTCCAAAGCCACTGATATGTAGTCAATTCTGGCCATAACCGTTAAGAGCTCAGCAGTGGATGAAGTTCCTTAAATTCAAACTTTGGAGAGTTACAAAGCATTAAAGGTAGCTAGTGAGAGAGGAAGTGAGAGCACTCTCACTGGTAGCAGAGCAGAGCTGGGGTCAGAGTCAGCGGTCAGGGGTTCAGACATCAGGCCAGCCGCTCCGCTGCCATTAAAAACACACTTCCTATCCAGCCTTACTGGACTCCTGCCGCGTGACGCACTTTACACTGAACACTCAGCACAGGTCAGGGTGAAGGGAGTGGAAACCTCACGGCTACACTCTCAGAATGTACCGGTGGACATGACAGCTTGATGAGAGGTGATGTCTGTCATGTTGTTCTGTGTTTGCTCAGATCATCATCTCAATAAGTAACTTTTTTTAAAATTGTTTTACTGTAGGCTGTCGTCTGTTGCAGAAGAACAGACACGGTGATACTACATACAGCACTTTGTGTGTTGCTCTGTGGTGGAAGGTAACAAAGTGCATTTACTCATGTGCTTATGTTAGTGTTGTAGTACTTCATATTGGTCTTTTTGACAGTCTTGTCTTGGAATCAAATGCATTTTGACTCAGTCTTGTGTCGGCCTCAGACAAAGAGGACTTGGGATTTTATCTCAGGACTGGTCAAGACCACAACTGCAGGGATATCAATGTATTGAATAATTGTTTGATACATTCTGTATTTAATGATGGTTTCTAAGGGAAGACAAGAATCTCCCAGAAAACCTGATGCTTGGACAAAGAAATTGTATTGTGTGAGGTGAATGGTAAAACACAGAAAAAGAATTGTTAAATAAAGACAGTTAAGTTGATTTGACACATACACTATATATATTTGATTGTATACACATACAGTATAGTTATACTATATTATTATATTAGTAAACATTTTGCAATAAAAGAGCTAATAACGAGGAATCTTCATTTGTTTCCTGTGCCTGTTTTTAATGTGAATCTTTCAGATCATTTAGAGGAGTGCCTCTGGTTTGCATGTTCCACATTTTATCTGAAGTGTGTCATGCAGTGTGGGACCTGCCGGTCTGGTCCTGTTCTTGACTTGGGCTCGCCCTGCCTTGGTCTTGGTCATGACTTGGTCTCAGTTTTGGTGATCGAGACTACAACACTGGGTTATGTATAATTCTAAGGTACTCTTGCACATTTTTGGAACAGATACTTGTTACTGGACAAATTAAGATATATCAAACATATAAAGCAGATTAAAATATCCCGACAGTATATAATAGTAAAAATTAGCGCTGCGACTAGATGCTGCTCACAGCTGAATGCATCTGTAATAATAGTCCAATAATACGTGTATAAGAATAATCCTGGCAGGGCCATTCTGCCTGCATAATGAATACTTTCACTTGTTCTACATAAATATTTAGCTGAACTGAAATTTTGAATGCATGATGGTGAGATTTAATAAAATATCTGTATACCTTTCTTTGATTGTGGTGCCTTTATTTGAGGCTCTGTGCATCACTTATTACTTTCATTGCTTATGGAAGTGATGTGCAGAGGGATGCAAGGGTGATGTTAATGTGAGTGACATCAAGAGACAACAGCGAAAATAAAATTGATTTAAGGATTTAAACCTGACACGAAGTGCAGAGTTACAGTTCTGGAGCGAGAGGATCCCTGCTGAGAAAACAGTCTGCCTGTCGTCACATCAGAAACCAGATCCCCTGGCAGAAACAGCAACAAGCAGGCAAGAGTTGTGATGCAAATTTGACTCCATTCGACACCGCAGCCCCCCTCGTCCGCCATTTACACCTGAATGGGATATTACTTTAAATCATGTTTGCATCACGAGAGGTTAGAGCGGTGAAAAAAATGGCCGTGGAAACCGTTTCAGACGACCCTGGCGCCTGTTTGGACAAGCTTGCTGCGCGAGAACAAAAACCAATCTTCCATTAATGATAATGAGCCGAGAGCGAGACGCGCCAAACAGGTGGAGGCAGCAGCGCACGGACACGGCGCAGAATATCTCGATCTGCGTGTTCAGTTTATTGCCTCGATGCGCAAAAGTTTTTAGACGCGGATTTGAAGGTTTGAGGGGAGTTTTTTTGTCACTACAATGGAGAGAAAACACAGAAAACATGGACAGAAATTTATCAGGAGGTCTGGAGAGTGAATTATGTGTCTTGTGTCTTTTCTTCCAGAGTTTCATCCTACTACTGTGAATCTCATTTT
>JBBPCS010000393.1:3731086-3744648 GCA_037974645.1 Hollardia meadi
GAGGAAGGCTTTGTGTTGCGATGATCAACTGAAGTTTTGGCCACCGGCACTTTCTGTCATAGGCTTGTTCTTTTCAGCATATTACATAAGTATCTATGGTTGCTATATTACCCGTGTGTTTGTAATTTGCCCGTAACTTTTTTTTTCCAAGCCTCAGGTGGGTTGGTCTGATGAGTGTTTGCGTCAGCCAGTGGGGGAGGTCCTGCACTTTATAGGCTCCTCTGCGCTTGCCTTGCCTTTCATACAGCGCACTGAGCCCCGCTGCTTGCAGGAGCCGCTTTATAAAGAGCTAAATTTACCGAACTTTACGTTGTTTCCTGAGCTCTCACAATTGGCCAGGCGTACCCGAGTTCGAGAGTTATAAGGTTCGGAGGACCTCCTACCACTTTTAAACTTGTTCATGTCTTTGGAGCGCAGCTGTGGAGAGGCGACAGTGAAATAGACGCACAGACTCTGGTGCGGCTGCCGCTAAGGACGACTTTGACACAAGATAGTTATTATTTCACCAAACGATGGCCTTATCCGGAGTGATGCTACCGTCATTTTCGACATTCTCAAACCAAAGAGAGAAAACCTGGGAAAACGTAAGTTAAATTTTGTTTTGTTTTGTTTAAAAAAATCTCTGGATATATGTGACAGTGTTTCACCTACTGTTTTCAGTAGGATGGCAATATTACTATCTTGTAAAGCTGCTGGAATTGACTTATTTGCTTCATAAGAAAACAAGAAAGAAGAAGACTTACTTGTCAAGTTGGATACCATCTCAACATTTTTATAGCAACACCATGCTTATCTAATTGCATCTACTCATTCTTTCAGAGGTGGAAAGGAGATATGGACAAAGTAGCCAGCTGCTCCATGCTTGAAATGGGACAGAACCAGGGCAAAAAGGACGACGAGGATCTGAGTGATTATTTGGATCTGGATTTTATTCTCGCCAACACAACTGGCTCAGACAGCGCGGCGGAGTATGTGGGCACAGTTGACCAAAGCATGTACACGACGGGAAACTCGGTGCCATCCTACCCAGCAGACGACCACCGCTCCCCTCCGCCCCCGTACGGCGCCAGCCTCATGACAGAGCTGCTCCGCGCCGAAGGAACCAACAACTATGGCATTACGCGCAACCTCGGCGTTCAGGGGAGATTTTACGTCAACTCGGTGCATTTTCCACGCCAGGACAACATCAAGGTGGAGCCACCCATGGACGGTTATGGCCCCGTTATGGGTATGGTGCCCCAAAGCTGCGGCAAAATCAAGCAAGAAGGGAACATTTCGTGCATGATGTCCTTCGAGCAACCACGGGTGGCCATCTCCCCGCGGGCAGCCAGCAACATGACCCCCCCTCTCAGCCCCAATGACCAGGGAGCTTCGGACTGCCAGGCACAGCTGTGCCAGCCCATGAACTTCTCACAGAAGTACCACACACCGGCGGCTTTCCCGCACCATCCTCAGGCTCCCCAGATGCAGATGTCCTACCACGCTCCGCATCCTGCCTTTGGCATGTACGATGAAGGTCTCAGCCTGCAGCCAGGCGCACAGAGGGTGATGCTCACACCGCCCTCATCTCCCCTCGAGCTGCTGGAGTCCAAACCCAAGAGAGGACGACGCACATGGCCGCGGAAGCGCACAGCCACGCACACCTGCAGCTTCGCTGGCTGTGGCAAAACCTACACCAAGAGTTCCCACCTGAAGGCACATCTCCGAACTCACACCGGTAAGTGTGAATCCTGTCATGATAAATAAGTCTACTTCTGTGCGTAATGACGCACAGCCACGCATAGCTAAAAAAAAAACAAAAAAAGCACCGTGCTATAATCTCCCATTTCTCTGTCCTCGTAGGTGAGAAGCCATACCACTGCAGCTGGGAAGGCTGTGGATGGAAATTCGCCCGCTCCGATGAGCTGACTCGGCATTTCCGCAAACACACTGGACACAGGCCCTTCCAGTGCCACCTGTGTGAGCGCGCCTTCTCCAGGTCTGACCACCTGGCACTTCACATGAAGAGACACATGTGAAGGAGCCCCACATAAGAACTTGGGGTTCATGGGGTGGGGTGGGGTTGTTTTTTTATTGTGATTCAGCTGATGTATTTTTTTTATTTAAAATGTTCTCCACATGGCCAAAGTCGTTTATATATATATAATATTGAATAAAAAAAGTGTTATTATTTTCCACTGACGTAGCTGGTACTACTTTGGTTCTAGAAAAGCTTTAGAAAAGCTTTGTTTGCTTTAGAGCAGGCAGACCAAGAAGGGGCTGGCCCTGTATATACTACTCTTGTCTGACAGAACTGGAATCCTGTGTTTGACACAAAAGTGCCTTTCTATCACTGTGCTACTGTAAAACGACAGAACGACATGGCCACAAAAATGTACACCTTCTTGTTGACAGGAGTTAGATGCACACACGGTTGCCTAACATGTGCAAAGACAATGTTTTACTTAAACTGCCTCAATGTCTGAATGGCCTGAACTGTTTTATTTTATTGCTTCCTACTATTTTGGAGTTGATGTCATCTTCTCTTGTGTGAAACTCTTGGATCCAGCCCCCTCTGTTCACTCTCAGGGCTTGATGTCCTGTGCATTATTTTTCACTTAAATTTATATAAATATGTACATGGATTTTATACTGTAAAATGTATTTATTGTAAATATTAAACACAATGAAATTGGACATTTGACTGGTGGAACTCCTTTCTGCATGCTTTGTCATTCTAGCTGCATCTTGGTCACACATTCAGATTAATGAGCCACATCCACCCACTCAACTACAGGTCTGATACTACGACCTTACGGCCAGCCCAAGTAGGTACAGCAGACCTGCAGGTCATCAGCTCAGTGACACTAAATGGGTTATACATGTTGCCATCGTATAGCCGCTTTAATTTAAAACATGGCCACTTGATTTCCACTGTGATGTTTTGCAGCTGCAAGACAGAGAAGGGCAGCCGCTTGTGGGCTTAGCCTATAAATACAAACACTCCATTTCCATAATTACAGAGTGAGCCGGGAGCCGTCTGGACAGAGGGGCAGAACAGCAAACCCTCATCAGTGAGCCCTTAGACTCCCTTTTCTGATGGGTAGAAATTATAGTAGGACATCAAAGGGCCTTAATACTACAATTACACACAGTCACTCTGCACTGCAGTTTCAAAGTATCCGAGCCCGTGCACATCATGTCTGCATGGTGTCAGTGAGCATTTGTTTCTCCCGCATCAAAGGCTACACTGAGTTGATGTATCAAAACCAGATGGCATTTCATAACGAAGATAAATATTAAAACGTTTTTCCGCAAAAATAGTTTGTGATTGCAACCTCTTCTTTCTGTTGCATTATGATGGATGGATTGATAAAACCATGCCTTTCATCAAAAGTGGTGTCGCACAGTTCCATCTTAAATTCACCCATGAAAATAAAATGTACCTGCCGAATGTGACCTAGATGTATGGATGAACACTTTACTAGAATTTATCATATTTAAAAAAGAGGAAGTACACACTAGGTAAAAAAAATATCTGCAGTTGTAGATGCAAATGTATCACTCTCATTTCACTTTTTTTTGTTTCAATATCAATGCAGAACTAAAAGATAAACAATCCATCTGCAATTTGACTGTACATTTTCTTAAGTAGCAGATTCAGACCTAAAAATAAGTTTTTGCAGTGCTGTGCTACAGACCTCGAGGTCATCTACAATATGTAAATTCTATATTCATAGCTGATACATTTACTTTACAATTTAACTATCCATGACCTTCTGAGACAAATAACTGGCTCACTTCTTTCCTGGTTTGCTTTTACAATGTTTTATTTAAAAGACTTACCTTGTTCCAAGAATGTTAAAAATCACTTTTATTCAATTAAAAGTTATTACAGGTTCGAGCATCTTTTTTTTCCATATAATTACATACATACTGTGCAATATTACAGGCTACAATGTTGATATGTTGATAAATAAGGCTTTGTCACTCTGTACATGTCCAGCAAGCTCTGGAATATACAGTGCATACATTATGTGCCGAATAAACCTGATTAGTGTTACAAGGATGCAATATTCTAAGGCATTTTACCAAATCTCCTCCAACCGGAGGCATTAACGAAGAGAAAAAAAACAAATCCGCAGAAGAAAAAAGATCCAAACGGTTGATTTGAGTGTTGAGAGAAAAGCCAAAAGTTGGAAGCAGATGTCACGTGCGCATCAAGTGTAAAAGCACCAGTATGAACATCATCGGTTTACGCTATTTCCATTTTATAGAGGCTTTTAGTTGTATGGGAGTGCAAGCTATCTGGGCGTTACACCAAGGCAACCAATGATAAACCATCTGACAAACACAAGCTGTTAACATCAGAGGGATGGTGCAACAGCACTGCAGAAGGGACTGATCTTTGTTCATAAGGAAGGAAGACTTTAATGATTATCACGAGCATCTCAACTGTTTTAAGTACACGAGGTGACTGATGATTTGGGACTAAATCAAACTGTGTACAGCCAAAGCTATGTTAGGGACTAAAATGCTCATGAAGGATTCCCAAAACATCATATTTTTTCTTCAATCCATGTAGTTTAAGGCCATAAAAAGTCCATATGCAGGCATACCTGTCCGTGGTAGGAAACGCTTGTAACGTTTGAAATAAAAAAATATTAATCATGCCACTTATGATCCGATCATTATACTCCAAGCCTTTAAGACAGGTCCGTTTGTAAATAAAACCATCATTTAATAATATTTACAGTACGTGAAGGGTTTTCTTTAAAAAAAAAAAAAATTGAAATTGGACAACTAGGCCACCAGAGTAGTTAGCTTTTCAACAAACTTTTCAATCGGAACTTTTTCGGAGTAATTACAGGTTATATAAAACAGGTGATACAGTGCATTTTACAAGTACTTCATACATCATAGATTCATTGCTTTAGTATATAAATAAAACAGGAAAATGTTCTTAAAAGGTTTTTTCTTGCAACAGAAAGGCTTTTTGGATAAGTCATGGTGATTAGCAATAACAAAGTATGGAGCTAGATATGAGTTGCATTTGAGTACCCTGCGGGTTCGGGTTGCGTTAAATCGCTATGTTTTTGCAGGATGAAGCCAGGCTTAACTCAAGTGGCTCCATATTGTCCTTGATTATAGTTGCCGTGTAGTTTGGGAGCAATGAACCTTAACTGGTTGCTATATGTGGAGTCATTTGACATGCGTCCAGTCATGGCTAGAGAATCACTGGTCTCTCACGCAAATTGGTAACAGGGGCATGTCGGCTAGTCATGTCGGGCCAGTGTTGGTGCTGTTGTCATGAACCTGTGGACGAGAGGAACTGCACAGCGGAAGGAGGAGGACTAAAAGCTGCGATGGGTTATGCCTGGTCAGGAGCCGGACATGTCGGCCCTGCTGAGAGCGATGGCCAGCTCCAGGTCCTGCTGCTCCTGGAGCTGCAGCCTCCTCAGCCTCTCCTGCTCCTCGTGCTCGCTCTCCCGCTTGGCCCACTCCAGCTGCTGGTTCTCACTTCCAAACTGGAGCAGAGAAACAAACATTAGATGTGTACTAAAACACAAAGAGAGAGGTCACTGGGCGAAAGCAAGATGGGAAACTAATGGTGGATGCAAATCTAGCATCAAATGTTTACAATTAGGCAGAATGTCAAAAACTTTAAGTCAAACATAATTCAAATGATTTAATACATAGCGGTAAATTGAGAATAAACAAATTCTCAATTTGCGTCAAGATTTCACTTGGGCTTCACAGAAAATGCCAAGAAAGCAACATTAAAAGCCTAAAAAAAAGCTTTCTACACAGTGGTATACTACTGCCATGAATTACTGGACACACATATTTCCCATAAACATGTAGTGCTTGGATCAGCGTGCCTGTGGATATTTATTGAAATAATGGTGCACATGAATCACCATACTCAGATTATGCAGTGCCAACAGGATTTTCACATGCAAAGGATCAACCACCACACCCTTGTTACTGTCTTACCTTGATATTTTCAGATCCTGGCAGAAAAACAAGAATTACAATACAGAGCTCGATATAAAAAAAGAAACCACAAATCCCTTTCACAACTGGCATGCTAGGATGAGGGATAAAATAAATTCATGTCATGTCAAACGATAACAAACAAGACACAAAAAGCTGCCATGCATAATTTCTCCACTTGAGAGGCCGCTCAGCCGTTAGGCTATACATGATGGCAAAGAAGCGGAAGACGGAGGACAAAGAGACAGATTTGCTCTGTTTTGCTCTGCTTCGAGGCATATCATGCTTTGACAGCACATAAGCCTTTACCTTGTACTTCCAAGACTTGAAAAATGCTCCTCGAGTGCTACCTGACCAGACATGTTTACTAACGCGCTGAGTAAAAGTGTATTTATCCTGACGTCCTGTCAAAGGCTGAGGCCGAGAGGCTGAGACAACAGCAAGCATGCAAAAGCCCCTTAAACCAGGCGTACGGGGGACTGTCCAAGTCAGGCATGTAAATATTTGATTTCCTTCCACACCAAGCCCTTCAAAAGGTCACAGGTGTTCTGTCAGTTGTTAGTCAACAGCCAGTAAGCACGGCGGCCTTGTGATTGCTTGCCCAAGTCACTGTGAGGGAAAGTTAACAGCATCAGGTCCAGTGACAGAGAGCTAACACCTCGGAGCCTTCAGCTCTACAATATGGAGAGTGAGATCATGAGAACAGCAGCTCATGCAGACAAAGATACTTGACCGACTGAAAGCTGCAAGTAGTCTAAACTTACAGAGCCAAAATCTGCAAAACCCACGGGACAGTCTTTGGATGTTTTACTCAAATGTGTCGTGACAAAAGAGTCTTTACTGTCTGCTGTGGATGGCTCTGATGCAGTCAAACTGAGCACACCTACTGGAGATGGAAGACATTTAAATCAATACCAACATCCATATAAGACAACACATTTCAGTGCCTTCACTTTAGACAACAACAACTGGTAGCTCCCTGGGAAAATTTGCTTACACTTTAAAGACTTGTGTAATATTGTAATGCTAAATTTTCACAGGAAGCCAGCAGCTTAAAGCTGAGTGGCCACTCAGGGGAAAGCGATATTGGTTCACCATAAGGTGTTAACCACATTTTTTGAGTAAGGCTCACTGATGCATTGAAGCTTAACAAGCAAAGTGTGGCTTTTTTGGAACACACAAGAAAGACCCGCCCTTGTCTACAGTAAGCTTTGAACACATTTCCTATTTTGATATAATGTGGCCATAAATTACACCAAGAGCACATTGGCTGCATCTGCGAACTGATGGGCATCTTGCAAACGAAGGGCTCCACTATGAAATAAAGAATGATGATTTCAATTCTGATGTTAAATATTATGGGTCTAAATATTACTCTATTTAAAAAAGCAAACTTTGTATTACACTTGTTAACAAATGCCTAAAAACATGCTGTGACACAACTGTAGGCAAAAAGCTGAGCAACACCTAACTGGACCAAAATTGTTTGGTACACTTGTCTCTCTGATGCAGACATTCAGAGCACCCCATGAATAAGTGTGAGCTTCTCATTTCCCCATCACATATGAGGTATATCTCTTTAGTTAGCTCGCTGGCTAACCATGGCTACTCATTTCTAACCCTCTCTGTGTGGCAAAGAAAAGAGGAACACCAACTTTCTCACGCTGTGGCTTCTGCTACAACAAGCATTAAGTGCAAGGTTACAGCGGAAGGGCACTTGTTGGGCATGGTCTGTGGGAAGTGGGTGGCGGTGTGAACATACTCTCAAACAACACAAGATTAACACAAAGTTAAATGCATCCAAAATGGACAGAGAAGTAGCTCTCAATCTACTAAATCTATTCACACGTCGAGTTCAACACTGCACTGTCTATTTCAACTGTTGGGAGAGAAAAACGTTTTAACAATAATAACAGTGGCACATCACTTTAAAGCCATAGTGCTGCTCTACCACTACAAACTGCTTTCCTGTTACAACTTCAAAAGAAGAAATTACTTTCTCTGCACCCTCACAGCTCAGCAGAGTCGTAGTTTTTTTCTGCATACCATCAGGGCACAAAGATGCCTTTTTAGCACAACAGTCGTCATTATCATGACCCATAGAAAATGTAGCTGCCATTACATTTCGGTGAATGTTTTTATAGTGTAGTACTGACAATATCGGCATCAGACAGTATAGATTTATAGATAATATAGATTTCCACTGGTTTACACCAACATATCACATGCATAACATGAACACCAAACCATTAATGTCAATTTGAGCTGCAAGTACAGTCATGTTCAGGCACAAGCACGCACACGCGCAGATACACACACACACACACACACACACACACACACAAACAAAATCAGGGCTTACCATAGGGAGGTGCAGGCCGGTTAGGCACATTTTTCTTTGATGTAAGCACAGAGTTGTCTGATTTCTGTTGACAAAAAAAGAAGTCTTGATGATGACTCCAACAGAAATATGAGCCAAAATTGAAAGCCTCTCTGGCCTCAAAGCAGAGAGATTGTTTTCAGAAGTGTGAAGTTGGCAGAAAAATAAGAAGTCACTCATGACGAGAGTAAAAATAACAACACAGTTTTCTACAGCTTAAGTGGAAAATGATGCTTTGTGGCGCAACTGATTCATTACTCCAACAGCCTCCGGAGCGTACCTTTGACATCTGACTAAAGTCAGCAAATCCACCTCCCTTGCTTCCAAAAGAGTTGCTTCCAAAGGGGTCCACTGTCCCAAACACATCTGTGACAAGAGTACATTGAAATGCATTTGGAACATTTGAATATGTTTATGGAAAGAGCCAGAAACTATAACAAAGTTAAGCCCCAAACCACACTTTCAAAATCATCGCAGCATCTTGCTTGTTCTGAAAGGGCCTGCGTGCTATTTTCAGAGAGGGGAATGTGGCATGACTGTTTAATTTTCCGTGACATATTGCAAAAAACCTGGAAAGCAGAGGCTTTGTTGAACCTGACGTATGCATCTGATCAGCTAATTAAAGGCGTCAGTTGGAGCTCTGTTAACCTGAACTGTGCCCGGGTTGTTTTGAAGCTCAGTGGTATGCCACTAAATGAAAAAAAAATAACAGCAAACTGCAGATGGTTACAGTGAAAAAACAAAACATTGTAATAGAATATGTTTGTTGTAAGAGTGCGACCACAAGAGACCCCATTCATGTGAAATACGCAGTGTTTTCTTTCACGCACAGTAACTCAGCTCAGGCCTACAGTTGCCCCTGTGTTCCTCCAAATGTGTGTAGCATGGCAGAGCATCGACCAGAGGTAGCCACTAACTTAAAACAACTTCCGTACCGAATGAGGCAGAACAGTTCAATGGGCACAGATATAAAGACAGGACAGAGGCAGCAGAGAACTGGTTAAAGGAGTGGCAGTGTATTCTAGTAGAGCAGGGCCAGCAGTCACAGAGTTGCTGTTATGTTTGGCTCCTGCAAGCCTCCTGTTTTTCCAGGGTAGGGGGGGAATATTTTTAGTTGGCCAGTAGTTAAATGCGTAGGTACTCGACTAAAAATAGCCCGAAAACCACAGGAAAAATTGAAGCCACAGCGAGTAAAAATTGTTTGCCCCTGATGCCCCCCAAAAATAAGAATCTAAATCTAACACGTCACGCAGAAGGGCAAAGAATGACTCTTTGAGACGAGTTTCACAACTAGAACCTTCTTTCACGTTCAGTTATTAAGAGGCACATTCTGGGAAATCTGCACATATTTAGTACAGGACTGACTACGCAGTTGCACTTTTATTTGACAAAAGTCACATATGCTTAGCGTACAATATGTTCAAATGCAGCACCAGAACATCTTACCTTCCCGACTACAGTAATTGCAATGAGATAAAATAATATATACAACCTACATCTTCAAAATGACATTTTATACATACAAAACAACAAATTAGAAAAAACAATAGTTCAGCTGAGAAACTTTAAGACTATTTGCAAAATGATGCAAAGGCAAGAAGTCCAGACATGACATCCAATGATGACCATCAACATACCTGAGTCCCTTGGTTTTGGGCTGTTTGATGTGAAAGGGTCACCACTGCTGAAGGCACTTGGCTGAGAAAAAAAGCACAACAAAGCACAAGCACCATAAGTAAGCTACTCAAAAGATCTGGTTTAAAACACACACACACACGCACACGCACGCACACACGCACACACACACACGCACGCACACACACACACAATGACCACATCACCATAACCATTAGAATTCTGTCTTTACAGTTCTTGTTTGCTTTTCAGTGAGGACAGGTCACAGCTTGTTTCTATCAGCACTGATAGAAAAAAAAGTGAAAAGGAAGTATCATTTCGAACTTGACAAAAGAGTTGGGTTTCTTAGAGTCATACTGCATACAAAAGAACCATGATCAGCACTTCTAACGAACATTTTAATGGTAAAGAGAAGAGGTGATTGATACCTTGGCTGGCAGAGTGGGTTTTCTACCAAAGGGGTCTGATGATCCAAACAGGTCTGCCTTGTCTGTTCTCTTAAAAAAAACTTCAGATGAGGTGCCTTTGAAGGGATCACTTTCTTTGAAAGGATCTCCTCCAAATGGATCTAGAAAATGGACAAGACAGTGAGAAAAGTGCGAGTAAAGAGGGTATGTACTTCAAAAAAATAAATAATCAGAGCTATCTTGGATTTTTTTTCCACAGCATGAATGATGAAATGATGATGAAAATGAACAGTTCCATATCATTTCAGGCGTTTAGCGGTAATGCTTATTCACAGGGACACAATTGGTGCAGGTCAATATTACCAGAAACCACATCTAATAGAGCAGAGAATAATCTTCATCCCTATTGGTGAAAATAACTAAACGATACAAGAAGGTATTCAGACCATTGAAGGACTTGAAGGGGTCCTCTGTCTGGAAAGGGTCTGGTGGGGGCTCCTTAGCACTGCTGTTGTTGAACATGGCTATCTTTGACTTGAAAGAGTCATCCTGATGAATGAATCCAGAAACAATCTTTGAGTCAACACTAGCCACATTACAGCAGAACACAGTGAGACGATTATAAAAAGAACATCTTCACTCTCCAAAAAGACTGAATAACATGGTAACGTATGGAATAAGTCCTTCTTCCATCCAGGAAATACAGAAACTAAAAACCTTTGGGACTACAAAACTGGGTAACAAAAAATGTTTCATGAGCTGATTTGCTTGTGCATTCCTCTGAGGCAGCTGACTAGCCATGAAACAGGCTAATTATGTGTAGGTGATTTTGTTGAGATTGATGAAGCAGTGTTTTATTCTCAGTTTTTTCCTTTTTAAATGGTAGGATCAAAAGGATTCATTAGGAGAAACGGCAATTCAAGTTTCTGGTTTCAAGGCTCTTGGGGTGGAAAAAGAGGATACAGTATATTCATGATCTCCTCACCGCACTTCTGAAACCTCCGTTCTCCTTCTCAGCAAACCCGTCGCTTAAGTCCGGCAGGTTGCTGAAGTTCCCTCCGTTGATATCGCTCAACGCGCTGTTGTACTGCTCAATGGTCTTAGTCAGCTCCTTTTGGCTGTCCTGGATTAGCGACAGCTTACTGCGAGCCTAAAAGCACATAAAACACTATTCAATCCATTTCTGATTCAATAAAATATACTGATTGGATTTCCTTCACCGTCTCTTTGCAACAGGTCTCAAAGCTGTTCAAAACTGAAGAATTTTGTACGTGGCCACTATGATTTCAAGTGACATTTTCAAATGTAAAATATATAAGTATTTTCAAAGCAAAAGTAGAATTTACACATCATTACCTGAACAGTGGTTTATTTTGCAGAATTCAAATCTGTCGGGGATTTTTCTTTGCTAGTTATTCAATAGTGGTTAGTGGTTAAAAAAACCTGAACCACTATAATATGACAGTTTCACTTCAGTTTGCTTCAAACCTGCGTGCTTCAGAGCATGCTACTTGCAACTTAGGTGCAAAGGTCATGGACGTGAAGTAAAAATAATGTTTCCAAAAGTGAGATTGGCCTCACAAAATACACGTCCAAAATCCACAGAGAGTACATAAACATACAAACTTTTCTACCTCCACAGTGAAGTCAGTATTATGATTAGGTATATAGAACTTAATTTGTATCAACTCAAAAATCCTTTAATCTTTACAACCAATCTTTATGCCATACATCATTGAGTTGATCAGAGAGCTCACTGGCCAAAAGTGGCAGAACATCCTGATGTACCTTGTAGTTAATCTGTCTGCTCTGACCTGGTTGATCTCTTCCTGAGTGGTTTTGAGTGACTTAATAATGCTGTCCAGTTGGACACGGCCAGAGAGCAGGCTCTGCTCCAGCTGGGCCTCCTCCTCCTGCAGCCGGCTCAGCTCCACCTTGGTGCGGCTCAGTTCATCCTCCTGGCTCCGAAGGTCGGTCTCCTGAGAGCGGATCTGGCTCTGCAGTGACGATATCTGGAGGGCGAGGGCAGAAATGAAAGGTTTTTATTTGTAGCCTCATCAACTGTGTAAAAGTTTAAAAGCTGTAGCTGCTTAGTACATCATATCAAATTCAGCTTTCTTGTTAGGACAGATCAAAGACGGTGGTCCTCATTATACACACTTAAAATTTATCATTACATTTGATACTTCATTGGCCTTCAAGAATCAACAATGTAACCTCAGGGGTGGGCAACATTCTTTACATAAAGTAAGCAAAGGGTATCATATTGGGATGTTTATTATAACAAATTTGGGCCATTTTTGGACTGACCTTTGTTGTCTGGGCACAGTATGCTACCTGCCTCTACCATACAGTCTTTAAAAACATTCACCATCAGAGAAAGGCTTGCTCTGCTTGGCAAGCATGTATGACAGCATGTAGCTAACTTTGGTGGCTGATTCTTGGACATTGACTGTATATAAAAAGGTTTTGTTGGATGGTAGCTTGCTTTCTAAAAATATTCTGCCTGGCAATTAAGTTAGAACACAGTTTCAGGGTTTTTTCTTCTTTCCCGCAATGACAAGTTTGTGGCATAGATAGCATGCTTGGTGGAAAAATACGTTTACGGTAAGCTTTAATTTTTTTTGTTGTTGTTAGTTATCAACAAAAATATCAATTCAATTAAGCTCATCCTAGTTCGGTAAAAGTGAGAAACTTCAAGAAGGTGTACGATTGCATGTTTCTGTTAAGTAAGGAAAATAGGTGTAAGAATATTTCCTTTCTTGACATTTTGTGAGTTTATTTTGCTTTTTTTTTTACTTAGAAAGCTGAGAGAGTTGTGAAATGGAGTGAACTTGCCACTGAAATAAGTACATACATATCACATATTGCACCTTTAAGATATATGCATGCTGTTTCAATTCGAAAAGACAATTCTCTGACCATCTGGGACTCCTCCTGGCACTTCTGCTTGACGTCGTTGACCATTCCCTCCAGCTTGGAGCGCTGCTGGTCCATCTCCTCCAGACGTTCCTGGGCAATCTGCTTTTGCGACTCCAGGTCCTTCAGGCTGCTGCTCTCCCTGTCCAAGCCATTCTGCATGTCCTGAGGGTCCGCCAAACACACACACACACACACACACACACACACACACACACACACACACACACACACACACACACACA
>JBBPCS010000393.1:3745342-3759999 GCA_037974645.1 Hollardia meadi
TGTGTGATAAAATTTAAGCCCCCCCCCCCCCCCTCATTTTTTTTACTTTCACGTTCAACCTCAAAAAGGGAACTGTGTACCAGAGCTATTGTTTGTAATGATAGTACTTGTGCAAGAATTACAATATATTTGTACTGCATGTTTTGAAAGCTCTTGCTTAATTGATTTCGCTCTATTGAAGATATCAGTGTGTTCATAATAAACACAAACGAGCAGACTTTCTTTGATGTGGAAGGCTCGACCAGAGGTACTTCTGAGTGGTGTTTCCCTGTCTGGAATCAAACTTCAACCTACACACGTTAGGTAACTTATCCAAAATGTTCACTGGAGAAAGCAAGCAAACTTTTTATTAATTTGTCTTTCCTTTCCAGACCTTTTGTCTCATGTTTGCTTTGATGGTCTGACACAAACATTAAAGAAATTAATTAAGACATGGCATGTCTTCATTGGAAAAACACAAGCTTGTCTTTACAAACACATATTTGGTTTAAACATATTATGATGTTTCCCTAAAGATAAAAGGCCTCTTCAATCATTGGTTGGCCAAAGCATGACAGCTTTAGAACTGGATGTTCTCTATTCGTAGACAACAAATTAAGTAAGTGACACTACTACGTTTCACTAGAATTATTACATACCTTATTAACCCAGTACACCAAAACCAGACATGACTTCACATTGTTGTGATAGACCATTGATGATGAAACAGCAGCAGGTGGCAGTGTTTGCCTTTAGTGCAGTTGAGGTTTAGAGGTTAAGACAAATTTGGGGAAATTCCAAGGCATGACAAATATGTTCCAAAGGGCAAACAACATCGAAGAAATTCTATGTTCACCCTTGGTGGGAAAATAAACTGGAGAACTAATACATAATACAAGGCACATGGTCCTGTTTGTGGCTGGTGCTTCAGACTGAGACAGAGAATATGACAGAACAAAAGCGCCACCTTGTGACACAAAGCTCCACTACTCACTCTGTGCATATTATCTAGTGCAGCAAGTTCAGGTCTCACAGCTGACATAAGCCCCGCATAGCTCTGTTAGACAGGACAGAAGAGATCTCAAAAAAGCGAAAGCATAAAAAACTGTTTTGCAAGGCAAGGCTGAAAAGTAAGAAAGCAGAATGCACCATTATAAATGTATATACTAGTAGCAGGAAAACATAAGAGTCTTGAGGTACAGATGCAAGTGAAAAAAAAAAGCTTTGGAAGATAGGAAGAATTTCAGTAAATAAGGCTATTGAACAATGCAGCAGTGGCTGCAGGACTCACAGGGCCCACCACTGAAGCTGCAGTCCTTTCTGACGGGGGAATCATGTCTGGAGTTAATGTTGAGGGCGGGTCTATGCCTTTAGTGGCCTTTTGCTGAATCAGATACATGGCCAAAGAGAACTGCTCCCGGTTCAGCTTGCCTGTCTGTTTAGTGTCAGCGAGTCCCCTACAGACAGGAGGAGAGACTTCATTGAAAACATAAAACACTGTATTCTTTCTGAGAAATAATACCTAAAATACACCGATACCAATACCATATACCACACTTAAAATCATTTTTGCACCTTATGTTGCATGAATGTTCAAGAAAAAAAATCAGGGCTTTACCACCAGACTCAGAATTTTGTTAGTCGAATCAGATTTGACTGTTCCTTTTTTTCATATAGACTAACTGGCAATGCAACAGTCATTGGAACATATTTTTGAGCATTTACAATTCAATATTGATTAAATTTTCAAGATCTGAACTGCCAACATACGTATGTCAGGCTACAATATGGATTTGTCGAAATAATGGGACAAGCAGCACACTTGTATTTGTAAATGAAGCACCTATATACTATTTTTTATTTCACTTTAAACATGAAAGATGTGTAAATGAAACGGTTTAAAATAAATTCACAGCTAAACCCAGCCTACATGAATCTAATGTTTCACTTGACTCACATTTTAATGCCTTTCTTCGCCATCTGCGATGTGAAAACATCAGATTTCCACACAGTCAGAGAAAGTAAAAGTGTGTGTCCTGCTCATAGTTCAGAGATAAAATCCCAGCACACTACGGAGCGTCTCTTCTGCCGACGTCAGCCGATGAGTCAATCTCAGTGCGTGGCAGTAGAGGAGGTTGGACCACCGTCTAGTTCAAACGTGATTTAACGGACTTCACTGACGGACCAAAGCTATCACCCTTCTCAGCTTCTTTCGCAGTTTTGTGGTATATGGTCATTTTGAGATTCAGTTTGTAAGGTTTGCAGCCTGCCATGTTGTTGTCACTGCATTGCTCTTTGTACAATGATGCAGCTAAAAAAATAAAACAAAGCAAAAGTGCATTGATAGGATTGACAAATCCAAGTGGACTCGGGGGTCTTCTCGACTGATGAATGAATAGCCGTGTAATAATTTGAACTGTCCACCAGATGGAGCTACAGAGTTAAACTTTATGAGACTAGCCCTGCATAGGTAAGGATGAGTCAGCTCTATTCAGGCACACAGGTATGATGAAAAGCCCTACTAAGATTGGTTCTATAAGAGATCATTTTCTCTGCATGTGCATTGTTAAATTGGTGAATGCATTTCCTAATTTGCTTGTTTTTTTCTTAAGAACTGGACTGTGGTCTCACCATATCTGTGCCAGCATAGTCTGCGAGAGGCTGGACAGCATGAAGATCTCTATGACCTCAGTTCCATTCACGAGGCCGTCATTGTCGGTGTCCGTTTTCTTAAAGATGTCATCGTATCTTTCCTGGTCATCGACCGACACCACCCAGTTCACTGCTGGCTGGAATAAACGAGAGACAAAGTTGCGAAAACCACGAGAGCGATATTTTCAAGTAAAAAGTGGTATTTATGTATTATACTGGCTAAAAATAAAAAATGAACTGCACTTGGTGACCAATGAGGAAAACATGTACTATATACGGTACACTATTAAGTTTAGCCAAACATAGCAACATCAACTATAACCATAAACAGCATGATGACTTGTCTCTGTCACTACTCAAGGTACTGTAACTAAATTAGCTACTGTAAGTGATAGTACCTTTGCAACAAATTTGCACTCAAAAAAAATCTGGTATGAACAGTCAAACTTTTTGTCTTGGGTAAGTTACCGAAACTTTTATCTGGGAAAATGGTAATTGAGCAGGAGAAAACACAGGAATAATAACTGTCATAACAAAGGAAAGTATGACCCTTGTCGGGTGATCACGGTGCAAATACAAGTGTGAGCAGATTCTTGCTACTCTGCCCTTTCAAGGAAACCTGTTTCTCCAAAAGTCACGGCTGAAAAATACCAGCAGTTATAACAACAAGGCAGAGAAACTCACTGGGACTGCACACAATGCTCAAAACAATGTGGCAAAAACAAGTCTACCCATTAGCAACAGAAAAGAATAAACACATGGAATGCTGGTTTCCTTAAAACACCAAGCTCTGCCCTTTGACACTTTACTAGGCTGGAGCAAAGAAAATTAAATGCATTGATTTTTACAAGAGGATTGAATGCTTTCTACCTTATACTACTTGACAGTAGCTAGCCACATTCAGAAAGTGGAATCATAATGCATCCCAAGATTACACTGGAGTAAATGACACTGCACCTGGAGCAATATATGAAGCATGCATTCTTTTTTTTTTTAAACTTCAGGGAGACAGCTGCGTGAAACTACCCAAGTTAGCAGGCATAACATCCTGAAAGTCTTGTTTCCTCCCTCATGAACAAAACAAGACTTGTAAACAGCTGGTAAATTAAGTGACACAACCAGCTCTTTTGCTCAGGCTGTGAGACTCCTGAATTTATCCTCTACACTCCACCTTTGTAAATTTCATTATTGTGACGTGATTATTATTCACTACTTTAGTTTTCGTCTTTTTGTGTGTAGCATGGGGAACTACAACTTGTTTTTAATTATATAATCTTGTGTTGTAAAATGATCATTAAATTAATCTCGAATCTACTTACAAAAATAAAGTTGATTTGTTTTTAATGGACACTTCAAGAGGAACCCATGTGAGGCAACATACCGGTGAGCTGGATTTAAAGGAGTGTTTTGGAGAGAGGTTGACAGTACTGGTGCTGAGGAGGGGGGCACTGTTCAGAGGAGGAGTGCTTCGCAATGACTCCTTGAGAGGAGCCGGGCCAGCCATAAGCCCGGACACAGCAGGCAGCACAGCCACAGCACCAGGCAGAGCACCTGCAAACTTCTTCCTTTTAGAAGGCGGGATGAGGGAAGTGGGTAAGGAAGCTGGGACAGGTTCCTTTTCCATGGTACGATACACAAGATGCATGGCCTAGAAAATGGGAATTCAGATCATTTATTAATATGTAAAAAATGTCTATTTCTATTTCCTACCTATATTAATATTAGCTTCCCAGAATTACTCTGGAGTGACTGGAACTTATAGTAAAGAAAGGGCACCAGCTTACCACTGTGAATTCATCTTTGTCCAAGTGTCCATCTTTGTCAACATCACTGAGGTTCCAAATCTACACAAACCAAATAAATGCCAAAAGGAACAAGATTTAGTTGTTTTGAATCAACATTAAGACTGTGCAACAGTGTTATGTGTGAAATCGCTCCTCTAACATGTCACCTTTCCTAACACATCCAGAGGTAGCTTAGAGTTGATCAAAATCGGCCTGACTTTATCACCGGAAAGAAGACCATTTACAGGTGACAGACTCTCAAAGATGCCCTCAAACTTCCCTTTTTCATCAGGCTGGGGAAGAAAAAGAAATTAAGTTTATGTGACAAGCTGGATTTTCTTATGTACCTCAAGATGGTTCTTGACAAATGGTATCAACTTACCCTAATTGTCCACTGTGAGTCAGTTCCTGTCTTTGAAACACTTAATAAAGGGCTGTTAGCCTCTCTCTGTAAGACATGAAGTGAAGATAGAATGTCCATTAATTTCTCATTTAACGGCAGATATTTTTTTTAATAGTGAGAGTCATTTCATTGCTTACAAATTTGGGTGCAGCTAGGTTTTGGTTGAGATTGTTAAGGCTGATGTCATTTCCACCCTGTGCTGAGGCCACTAGTCTCAAAGCTATGAAGAAACCCTACAAAAGAGGAAGATGATACAGCAAAACCGGCGTTTTATGCATATTCAGCATTACCAACCACAGCAAATCCTTAGAGAAATTCAGTGTTACCTGTTTATCCAAATAGCCTTTTCTGTCGGAATCTGCCAAATCCCAAATCTAAAAACAAAAACAAACAAAAAAAAGTTTGCAGTTATAGACCAAATAGTGTTTTATGATATAGGTATATATATGGGTTTGTGACCCACCTTCCCCAATGTACTGTCTGACAACCCTGACTTCTTGAGGAACTGGGCTGCATCTCCAGCCGATATTTTGCCTGTGTTTCCTGGATCCAGCTACAAAGAATCAATGCCAAAACACTAAGTGGATACAGCACACGTGTGTTTATATTGATTTTATGTGACTGATAGTATTCAGCTGAATGAACACCAGAAGAGCTGAAATGATAAAACACATCAGGAACCCGACTTTACCTGTCTGTAATAGCTCTCATAGGCTGGGGTTCCACTTGATAACTGCATACAGGAAAGAAATAAAACACCAGCTTATTTACAAACAAATGTGTCAGCTAGCACGTACACAAAATAAGCTAAGTTGTTCGAAAGCTAACAGTAGCTTTAACCTGATCAGACGGTGTATCATTCAGTCCGTAAGAGATAAAAATAGCTAACTAAAGGTTTATTTTTGTTCAGTTTTAGCGACTCGTAAGCCATGTTTATATTTCCACTTTTACCATCCTCGTTGAAAACGTTACATCAAGTTACTTATCATAATAGTAGAGTAATATAAGCTTAATTCTTCCATAAAACGTAAAATAACTTTGCCATCCTTAATTAACCTAGCTAACCATGTTAACTTCGTTGACAACGAAAGGCTGCCAATACGGTTCCACTGGCCGACATTCACCGAGCTCATAAAGTAGTAATGTGGCGAGACCATACATCGACTGTCACTGTCACTTCATAATGACCAGTATGAACATTTGAGACTTTTCTTGAGCTATTGAGAGTTGTTACCTGATTGAGAGTCATGAGCGCCGCCATATTTCCTGGTATCTCGGGAGTGCGCACGCGCCCCTTACCCGAGCGGGCACGCGCGGCGACAGATAGCGAGGAACTGTGGATCCTGTCTTGTTTCGTTACGGTCCGCTTATTCGGTGCATTGGACCTGCCAAACTGTAAAGCAAGTAATGGCTGATACTGAGGGATTACGATAAATATATTATATTGTTCCGATCGTTAGCTGTGAATGTGTTAGTCACGGTCACTGCCCTGATAGAAAAAACACCACACCATATGACCAGACACAGGTTGGAACCTGGGACACACTTACTGGTCCTCATTTATTCCCATAGAGCCCTGCTTCCCAGCTATCTCACCCATCTGTTCAGTCATGTAACCAATATTCTTTGTAGACTGATGTATTTTGCTCTAAATTGTGTTTATACACACATCACAATACAAGCTTAAATTATTTCTTCTTGAAGAAAGAGCAAGATTGGAATACCTATTACTAGGTACTAAAAGGGGCAACTGCCCGGGGGGCCCCAGACACTCAAATGCCCCGAAGGCCCTCATGTTCTTTGTGTATGGTAACTTCATTTACTGCAATTTTGTGTCGAAATATTACAATATACGCTGCATTTTACCAAATTTGAGGCCCTTTAACTGTATTTTACTTTTGATGGCTTACATGGTGCATATTCCTAAATAATTTTGTGTTTGTTTTACAACAAACTGGCACGCATTAAACCTGGAGTTGGCTAGTATTACAGCAACAGGAGTACTATTTCTTTTCTGGGAAAAAATATAATGAAGCTGCCTTTTGTGTTTAACATGACACATACATGGTTGAAAGAAAAAGGGTGGAACCAGTAGGTCAACAGCTGCCAACATCAAATCTTTGCCGCAGGGTTGCCTGGAGGGTTAATCCGGCAGAGAAACTGGTGTGACAGTTTTCAGAAATGGTACCGTTTAGTTCTTTTTGTTTTACTCTTATTTGCTTGACCATTGAACAAGACACAATGGTTTCCAGCATTCCCTCTGTGAATTAAAAAAATTGATGTTGTGTCAGTAAACAGTTAATAGATTATAAGGTTTGGAGTTTGGAATATGTCTATGAAAACCTGTTTCTTAATTAAAACTTAATTTGTGAACCAATCATCACATTTACTTATTTTAATTATTTTTTCCTTTCTCAAATCTTCTGAAACCTCTCGAGATTGAAGTCGTCACACATAAATTTGACATTATCCATCCACTTTTACCCACTAGGGTACTAGATACATACTACATACTTCAAAAATGTGCATATGCTGTACAAAATATGACCAGGCAATAATGTTATAATGTTTTAATAAAAACTTTGGTATCAATAACATTCTGTCCAATAAAAATAAGTGTGTTACCCTTATGTCATGAGTCACACCAGGGGCTCACCATCTGTTTCTCCAGACTTTCAGGGTACAATGCAGGTGCCATCACATTACCATGAAGACATGTTGAACTCATGCCATTTCAATGTAGAAAAACAATGCCGTTGTGCACTTAAGTTAATTGCTGTCTAAACACTTCATTCAATTTAACCTTAAAGAGTATGGAATGGAAAGTAAGAAATCAATGCCACAGACATAACCAAAATAAGTTACAGTACAGTTTTGATTTCTGTCTGTAATTTGTATTTTTTTTTTAAGACTTACAGTATGTTCAATTATATTCATGTTATGTTTTACTAGGTAGCAAGAGACAATTTCCTTCAGGGATAATAAAGTTAAAATCTGAATGGCTAATACTTATTTTCTGCACATCTCAATTTGTCACATGTACTTTTCTTCTTTTTTTTTTCAACCACAGCTTCTGATAAACTGTGCAATGGAATCTGCAAATAACTTAGAGAAAAATCAAGAAAACAGTAAATGTCAGTGCCGCCATATTCACTGTTATTACAGAATGAGTAATGGACTTTGCAGGTGAAAAAAAAAAAATTCGAAATCAATCCAGCAGTTCAGGTGCAACAGGGTAATATCATGACCAAAAATGAAAGAGAAACTAAGTCCATTAACATCCATTTGCCACCCTTCAATACATTTGCCCCCCCAAGTTGGGTTGTGTCCAAATCTCAGGGAAAGGATGCACAGCAGCCACAATACCCCTGGAAAATAAAGGACAGAGTTTCTACAGGAGGGACAGACATGATCTCTGGCCACACCTCCTCAAAGCTCATCTTTGGGCTTTACTTCCTCATCATCCATTTCTGAGAGTGCCTCCTCCATATCTTCCTTTGTTTCCTCCTCTTCATCCATGTCTTCATCTCCATCGTCATCGTCAGCTTCCTCATCATCATCAGCTTCAGTCTCTTGCTCTTTGTTCTTCTCCTCCTCTTCTTTTCGTTTCAGGTCATCTTGCTCCTGTTTCATTTTCCTCTCAGGTTCCTGTGGTGAAAGTTTAGATGGTAAATTAATCTATTCATTATCACATTGGCAACAGGTTGCATGTATTGCACACATGAAATATGGCTTGGAATGAATACTAGCACCCACATACCTTTGTCATACCCCATGTCTCCATTCCAATGTCCTCCGCTTCCTTCACATCGTCTGTGATCAGGAGGTTGTCAAAGATGGTACCAGATTTCACCTGAGATAAACAGTAACAAATGTTACACTGTAGTTCAAGCGTCATTACAACAATAAAATTATTCAAAGATGATCTCCTTTTCTCTCTCACCTGCCAAAGATCAAGACCAATAACACCAATGTTGTCAAACTTGTAGATGTTTGAATCAGGGCTGTATTCTGGATTATCAATCTCAGGATGGACCCAGGCTCCTTTGTAGTTGGGGTTGTCGATCTGCTTGGGTTTCCATTCTCCCTGCAATACAGAACGTATTTATTCGGCTGCAAAGGCACTGTAGAGTGAATGTTAGGCAATTCTCAGTCAGACGAGATCACACAAAGCAGAAGCTCTGCCCATGACTATCCAATTTTAGCCTACCTTGTATTCTGGGTTGGGGATCATAGGCGGCTCCCACTCTCCGTCCATATCCTCATCCCAGTCTTCAGGCTTTTTAGCATCAGGGTCGGGAATGTTTTCAGGTTTCTCCCAGTCCTAAAAATAAGAACAAATAATCCCAAAATGTTAGTTAAATGAACAGAATTGCATATTTAAATTTATTTTACAAAATGGAAAAACACTTCTCTTGTCAGCATTTCCAATGGTCAGAACAGCACCTTTAATCAAAGGCAAATCAGAACAAAAAAAGTTAGCGATCTTATTCACCTCAGGCTTGGTATCATCAGCATCGGCAATCTTGGCACGATCATCCCAGTCCTCTGGCTTCTTGGCTTCAGGGTCCTTAATTTTCTTAGGAGGCAGGAAGTCCCAGTCCTCTTCCAGACTTCCAGATTCTACCTTCTCGTTGTCAATCTTCACTTCGTAGGTCTGATCTGGATTCAGGATCAGCGTGTACAGGTGGGTCAGCTCATCATCCTAGAAGAAACAGAAGTGTCTGGATTAAGCCACAGGTGCAGAGGGAGTGCATGTTTGGAATATTCTAAGAAAAATATTTTTCTCCACATTTAAACTTGCAGAATTACCTTGCACTTAATCTCTTTCTTGATGAGGTGATTCTTGCCCTTGTAGTTGAAGATGACATGGACTTTCTTGGTGCTATAGCCACAGATATCAGGGCCTGGGAGAAATTAATTGAATTACTAAATGTTTCTAATCCTGTTATTGCAACCATTCAATAATAGCTGTCTATTACCATGAACATCATTACTTACCAAACATAATGTAGTATAAGGATTCTCCGTGCATCGCAGCCTGATCCAAGTCAGCTGGGAATACCTTTACATAGCCACCACCACAGTCGATCTTCTGCTCATGCTTGACTGTAAACTGAATTACCAAGGGCTTGCCCTCATTACTGAAGGGCTCAAAACGGGCCGATGAAGCATAGAAACGAGCATCCTGGCTTGTCTGCAGACCTGAAACAGAAAGTGCAAAAGAAATCTTTAGCGAGATTTTTTTTTTTTTTTATAAACATGAAATATTTTCTGTTTGGCTAAGTGTGGGAAATGTACTACAAAATAGAGGCACCAATTTTATTATATTTGTTGTGATCAAAAGATCCCTTTATCATTTCCACCGTTAAATATTAATTCTGTACTTACATTAGGAACATATTTTAATAACAGGTGTCTTTTGGCCATAATGAATATATCGTGTTCCAATAGTAATAAATCGATTCTTAACCAACACACGTGATTCTTGTTTTACATTAACCAGAAAATAAAACCTTTACCTTTGTCTTTCTCAGCATCTCCATAGAAGTTGCCAGCGGTTAGCTTCCACTCTCCATAATCAGATTTGTGTTTGGAGCTCACCCAGCGACTTCTCCACTCATCTGTACAGAAAAAACACAAGTAATGTTAAGTTTGCTGATGGTTTACACTAAGGGGTACCTCTTTCAAATACATCAAGCTACTTCCCGAAAAGCCTACTCCCCAGTAGCCCATTTATTGACGTCAGTCTATGAAACAGTAAAAACAGTAAAAAAAAAAAAAAATGTTTAAAGTGTCGTTAAACATTTTTAATGCAGCTCAGGCCGTAACTAGCAACTTATGTGTCATTGGTTTCGGCATTACATTTGCTAGCTTCGGGGCCTTGCTAAAGTTAGCTAACGTTAGTTAACCGAGTTGAATTTAGGAAACTGAGAAGAGATGTATTTTTCATCGATTGAAAATTAAAAACATGTTTCATGAAGAGAACAGGCTTTCAAGAGAACCTCACGATGATTATTGGAACAAAATGATGCATAATAGTCCATCTAACATGCAATGAATTAAAGTTAACCTTCTAGACAACATGCGTTACTGTGAGAAATTTCGACGCCAAACTTACCACCGTCCAGGAACTCCTCCCGAAAGTAAACTTTTGCATGTACGCAGTACACTGCTAATACTACAGCAACTACACCCAAGACTTGCATTTTCCCCATCTTAGCTCTACTTTCCGCCGCCGACAACGTCCTTGCTGACTATCGTCTGAATACCTAGTGGAGAAGGAAGAGACGAGAGTATTTTAGAGTCGCTCCAGCGAACAGATGTCTGCCTGCCATTGGACAACAAGATGGTGTGTTTGGACCAATAACAGTAGACCACGAAACATATGTCGTCTCCAAAGCCTGATTCAGGATCAGGTGTTTCAATCATTTATACGTTGTTATTATTATAGCAACAGTCCAGTAGATGGTGCCAAATATCAAATATACTAGGTGACTCGACCGTCATTATTAGGAGTCAGACTCACCTGATGATGATGTGTTTGCAGACAAGAATTATAATACGTTTAGGCTAATTAAAACAAAGTAGTACAAGACCACAAAGTCAACAAACTTAATAGGGCTACAACTGAAAGAAATACATGGGCAAGAGAGTGATACACCAGCCGCCGCTTTGTTTTTGATGACGCTCTTTACGATACGAGTTATTGCAGCGGCCAAAAGGGACATTCGCATGACAGCAGTAATTTTCCACATTATATTACACATCATCATTCAATGAAGACTAAGTGTGACCTCGCAAAGTAAGTCGTAATTTGATAAACCCATTGCCATAATAGAAAGTTAAAGCCAAAGTCAGCTCAAATGACAATATAGGCCTACCATTCATAATTTTATCATATTTGAGCAGTCATATTTTTTTCCTTAGCCCTCCTGCTGTGTTCCGATCAAATTTGACAGATTTACAAGTTTACGCTCTGAAAAATGTTGTTTATTTAATCTGATTGTCATGAGGTTCCATGACAATCAGACACACAAAAAATAAATTTTGATCATTTTCATTAAATTTTGGGTGTTTTATTTAACTTTTGTACACTTATAGTGTTCCCAGCCATTAGAAATGAATGGGTGAGATTACAATTAGTGTATAAAATTAAGTTCAGGCACATGTCCATTTATCTGATGGGCACACTTCCTCTCCCAGGCCGCCACATGCATGTGTGTTTGAGCACACACACACACACACACACCCTTCTTGGCTTCCATGGCAACCCCCACTTTCCCCAGTAGAATCTTTCCCCATGGGAACCACACCTGTTGGCAAATCTCACAAACAATCACAACATTGTTTCAATAAAATATAGAACTTTTCTCACAGCCCTGGTATATAAAGTGTTTCTGAGAATTTACTCACAATTCATTCTGTGGCAGCACAATGACCAAACGATATACTGTATATACTGTACATGAGGCTCTTGATCATATCTTTATGATCTATCTTTATTTTGTGCCACTATTTAAAAATTTGAAATGGTTTCAAAACAAATGTCATTGTTAAACTTTGACACGGGGTAGTCTGTGATAAATAGCACAATATATTTCATCTGAGTATTTGTTATAGTCAAAATAATCCATACATTATGCTTTTTTTTCCTCAAAAACGAGTTGTATGAGCTCAGGTCAATGAGGCCTACAGGCCATAAATAGCAAATAGAAGGTCAAAACTTGTAATGTTCACAAGGAATTAAGTTGATAAAAAGATTTAACACAATATTAGGTGATAATATATTACTATGGATTTATAATCAGCTGTAATGGGGCGGTCGTTTTTGACCGGGAACACAAAAGTAATTAACATGAAACGAACACAACAGGAGGGTCATGTCCGGCACTTTATGTTTTGTGTAGTCAAGCACTTTGATACATGTTATGTCGTCTGTTTAAAACTCTGTCTAGACAGCAACCATCTCAGACGCGTTTTGTTACTCGAGAGTAACAAAGAGTGCAATAAATGTTTTTGTTGAATAAATAAGAATTGTGGGAGAGAATCGTGATTTAAATTCTTAGGGAGAAAAATATAGTAGTTTTGGTTGCTCTTTTGTTTTCTTTGTTCTGATGGGCTCAGTAGTATTTTTTCGCAGCTTTGTTTCTGATTAGGTAATTGGGAGCACATTGTGGTAGGGTAGAGATTGGGGTCCAGTCCGACGGTCTGGGTGGCCTCCCTTCTTTTGTTTATTTTGGCCGGCCCATCCCCATCAGCCTTATTCCTGGTTTATATATTAAATGTGAAACTTTCCTTCATGCACCTACTAAACTGGTTTGGCATATAGTGCGTGTATAAAACTGCTGGCTCCTGCTTCACTTCATTCATTGACTGGTTTGTCTGGGACATCTGTGCATTCAATCTCAGGTGAGTGGCTGCAATTGTAATATGTCGTTACTGTGCATATTTGCCTGTATGCAAACTTTTCATATGTTTGTGTATTTGTAAGAGGGCCATACTGAGCCTAACTAAGCCTTGTGTTTAATTAAAATACATTAGCAAGTGTTAAAGTATATTAAACAATAGCAATAATACGTATTTGCAGATATGGTCACTGAAATTTTTTGTATTAAGTGAACATTATCTACATAAATTATTTACAACAGTGAAGAATATCCAGGATTAGAATATCTAGCTAATATCTCCATGGTTTCCTCCTTTTGGCAGACAACATTAGTAGCAGCTATAGTGATTTTTTTTTTTGGCAACTATAGACAACTTGTATTAAAAGCAGCAAAAACGCGAGCAACGCCCAAGTTCAAGTGCCTTAGCCGGGATCATGCAGGAGACGGTGTTCAGCTGTGTTTGGCAACTTGCTAACTTGTATTAAAAGCAGCAGAAGCAGGATATTCAGGGAGACCACAACAAAAAAAAAAGATAAATTACAATAAGATAACAAAAGATGCAAAATGCAAAACACAAAATTTCAATATAAATAAGTACAAATTAAATTAATAAAAGCAATAAAAGGGCAACATCAGATAAAAGCAAATCAATACAAATAACAGAATAAAAGCATCAAAAAGACTACACCAAATACAGGAAATAATAATAATAGAGTCCATCTTAGAGTCCAACACTTACACTTCAAACTGTCCAGCATCCAGTACAGACTAGGCTGTTTTTGTTTCAAATAATAATCATTATGTGGAAAACTAATTAATTTGTTTGAATTCTTGTCATTGAAAAGTATTTAACAAATTTTTCTTTTTTTCATAATAATAAAAAAAGAAATTGCCACGGACCCCCTGCAATTATGCCAACTGACATGTCATACAACACAATGCTGCTCACCGTCTTCAGCTGGGAGTAGGGCTGGTTCATTAGGGGGAGGGGTAGGGGGAGACAGGGCTGCTGAAGCTGAAGCTGCATCTGGCACCACAGGGGCAGCAGGGACAACTTATTTAGCATGAATAGATTTGTCTTTTCTATAAGACATGATTCTGCTCCACCTGCACTCCTCACCACGCTCCTCACTCGCTATTCACTGCCAGCAAACACAGTTTGCACCTGATTTGGGGGCAGCACTGAACCATTTCATGTAAATAGATGGGGGTGTTGGCAAGACAGGCTCTTTGGATGTTTGGGTTTTTTTGGCCAAGAACAAGAAAATAAAAAGAAACAGTTAGTTTTATGATTACACTGTAAATAAAATACACTATTAATGATGATAGAATAATTATTTAATATTAATATTATTATTTATATTATAAGTTCATGTTCTAATATTTTTTAGGGCCCCTGTCAGTCAGAATCGTCCTAACTAAAAATACGGAGCACGAGTCGTAATAGAA
>JBBPCS010000393.1:3796881-3816215 GCA_037974645.1 Hollardia meadi
GTGTGTGTGTGTGTGTGTGTGAGAGAGAGTGAGGGGGGGGGGGGGAGAAAATATAGGGATATAGAGAGAAATGTAGGAAGTAACGCTCAACTTACCTCAACTTTTCGACAAGGACGAGGAGGAGACGTTAATCACCAATTCCCCAAAGAAACTGATTTATTCAAGAAATAACGTCGCCGAACTGCCGAGAAGTTACTTTTTTTAGCATTGAAAACGGAGAACAGTGTGTCGGCTCACCTTCTTTTGGGAAGCTCAGGTGAAGAAAGTGTTTGTTTGTTTTTCCTGAAACGAGTGATTGGAGTTCCCAACGCTAAGCGGAGGTGCCGAGATCTTTTAAAGATGAAATGAGTGTCGTTTCCTCGAAAGGTGAGGCTCATTTTGACATTTTCGGTCCTGACACTTGTTATGTCATTTGTGACTTGGGTGGATGTATAGGTGGGAATTTTGATGGGATAGGAGGAAATGTCGATTATTGTTACAGCAGGTATTTACATGTTGGTAGGCCTACTGTGGGTGGAAATGAGGTAAACACGAACGTTTATGACAGAAATAATACTGATAAGAGTATGTTTGAAATGTAAATGGTCAGATTTTTTACCTTAATTCCCAGGTTCTGTTCTTAATTTTAAACTGACATTTGTTCACATTTTTGTGTGTTTTTACAGCTGATGCTGGCGAAGAGTCGGGGCAGTGAGTTATGCTGAAGCCTGGCTGTATATCTGTATATCAGAATGAGCACTGCAGATGGAGCTGGGGCCCCTGAACTGGATCAAGAGGCCCGTGTTGTGCAGATCCACCCCAGACTGTCCCAGGACACAGTCACCTACTGTCCCCTGCAGGTCAGCGGTGGGGACACAGCAAGGACTGCCATCCACAATGCCGTGGTCACCCTGGGCCTGGATGCCAGCCAGACATACAGCCTGCTGGAGGTCAGGGAGAGCGGCGGAGAGGAGAGGTTGCTGGAGGCTGGAGACTGCCTTTTAGAGCGAGTCCTGTTGTGGCCACCAGAGACCCAGAAGTGGCACCCTCAGACCCATGGCTACTACTTCATCCTACAGCAGCAAGCCAACAGTGGAGGCACCCAAGTAGAAGGCAGCAGAGAGGACTATGACGACCTCTGTAACCTCCAAGCTGTGACCGAGGAGAGTATTCTAGAGACTTTACGCCAGCGCTTCTACAGGCTCCAAATCTATACCTATGCCAGCAACATCCTCATCGCCATCAACCCTAATAAGTTCCTACCTGCTTACTACAATCCCAAGTATGTCAAGATGTATAAGAACCAGCCACTGGGCAAACTACGCCCTCATATATTTGCCATAGCAGATGTGGCCTTCCGTGCTATGCTGAGCCGGCAGGTTAACCAGTGTATTGTGATATCTGGTGAGAGTGGCTCCGGGAAGACTGAAAGCAGCAGTTATCTCATCCACTGCCTGACCGCCCTCAGCCAAAAGACATACTCCAGTGGGCTGAAACGGACCATCCTTGGGGCAGTCCCCGTGCTAGAGGTAGGTCACTGTGATATGAAGCTGGACACCTCTAAACCCATGTCTGTTGTGGCAGTCCTCAGTGTTGTTGTTGTTGTTGTTGTTGTACACAATGATCAGTCTTTCAAAATCCTTAGATCATATATAATTAATGGAAAATAATATAATATCTTTGGGGTTTATAACTGTTGGACAATGGCTCTGGAAAATGTTGATATGTTTTATTTATTTTATTGTAACTCTTTACCCCATAGGTCTTTTTTATGAAGCACATTTTTTTGGCCACTGCCCAGATGTAAACCCTCAAACGGAGAGCTGCAACTACATTTATTGTTGTCTGTTATTTTTTCTAAATTAATCATGTAGTCTATAGAATTTTGTCACAAAATTGCAAAAAAATAAATAAATAAATAATCATCAGTTTCCCAGAGCCCAGCATGACATCTTCACGCCTTGTTTTTTTTCCAACCAACAGTCTAAAACCCAAAGATCTTTAGTCAGGTAATACAGAAAAACAGAAATTAAAGAATGGAAAATGCCACATATTAAGCTAATGTGCAATTTTTTCCTGATTTTAGCTTCTCAGATGGGAGTATTTATTGCCTAATATTTTTAAGTACATATTTTTTGTTTTCTTTAGTTGGTTGGACAAAACAAGTGATTTGAATATACCATTTTGGGCTCTATTTCTAGATTTTTTTTCATAGACAAAAGAACTAATCAAAAAACTAATGACATAAAAGCATGCTATGTATTTCAATCCCCTGAGAGCACACTGGTCTGGCCCTCCATTTTTTTTATTAAAAATATTTTTTTAACATCTCCAACTGTAACACAGACCAAATCTTTCACCCCACTAGAAACTACCTTGCATGCATGATTTAAGAAACCCCGAATGATGCTGCTGTTTTCAGTCTGGTTGATGAAACCATTTGATTTAGCCAAGGATCATCTGGCAGGCTAAAGCAGCTGATCATCTGCCTTTGCTGCTGTCTGCAGAGAGTGATGAGTCAGTGATATGAGTTTGCTGATCACCAGATTTGTTTCTTGTTTTTTTAGGCTTCAGAGTCTAAACGAAACGGCATTTGTGTCACACAAAATACCCACTTTAGTGTCATATCCCTTTTTAGACGTGTTAATCAATTCTATGTTTAAAACAGAAAGTGTCAAATAAAGAAACAACTCCCTTTATCCAGGAAGTATGTAACAGCTTCATGTGTTCTGCACTTCCGGAAATAAAAACATCAGCGTAATTAACAATAACCACAAAACAGCTGTGTGATCCAAACCTTGAGGGGCTCTCTGGTGTTTTGTTAGTCATTTATTTATAAGAGAAAATGCAACAATTGACCTAACATGAAGAACTACGAACATTTACCAAGGCAGAAAATCTGTTCTGTGCTGAATTTTGATGTGCTGACAGATGAATCATATTTTCATTGTCATCACGATATGAACACGTGACATACACAATGTAAAAGACTGCCTGGAATGCATTGTATAACAAAAAATCGTTTTATTCACGCGCACCATGCATTCACTTTCAGCATGTGAACATTTGACCGATCAGATGGGGCCTTTGATACAATGGCGATGCATTCATACCAATCAGATGAAGCCCCCAGCTAGCTAGTCAGCGCCCCTCAGATTAATCTGTGTTAACTTGGTGGCGACTGTGAGGTTAGCTAGCGCGATAGCTGAGGAAGGAGTGAATAGCTAATATGGGCACTTAAATATTTGTTAATTTATCCGAAATCATAACGCATTGCACATTAATTGATCACACATCAAAGATTTTCCTCACATCATTCAGGCCTAAATAATATAAATTAAATATCCACTAAAGATTAAAACTCAGTGTCTGTAAACTGGGAATTCCCACTTTTTTACCACATAACTTTAGCTTCACTCTCACACATTGTCATTAAGGTTTCTTTCTTAACTTTCACGCCAGAATTGTACCACAGTAACTGTGTCAATGAGTAAAGCTACTCATTTGCCCACATTTTCCTGTGACCTCTGCTTTCTGTTTCACTTCTCTGTTAGATTACATATCATGTTTAAATGATAACTGACATCAAACGAGGCTGAATGCTATTTTAGGGAAATATCCCCTTCCTTGGGATTTTCAGCGCTCAAACCCTAAGAACATATCAGCAAGTGGGAGGCAGGGTGGTAGTAGGTTTCAGATCGTGACATAAAATAACTTGTTGTCTACAAGTTGTTTTCCAAAGTGCTGCTCGTGACTCTTCGCAAAATTCAAATCTGTTCCAGTTACAAATATGTTGAGATTCTATAGGAACAGTGGAGGTGTATGGATGCGGAGACTATAATTTTTCAGATAAGTGCAGTTTATCTCTCCATCAATAGACCAACTCACCCTTCACACAAAGGATGTTGCTGATCACAACCCCAACACACACACACACACACACAATCCCAGGGGCCAGCTTTTCTAAATATGGATTCTTCTTCCTCTCTCTGAACAAGTCCAACAAGTTCCTCCTTGAAATAAGTGACAGTTGAAGTATCTTTCTTATAACTGATCTTTGTGGCATTTCGCTGTTTTGTGCTTGCATCCTAATAGGCGTTCAAAGAGGCAGAGATTTAGCTTGAGGACAGCAAGTGGCTTGTTGTATTGGAGTGATTTGATTTTTTTTGTAAGTAAGGAGCAAGCTTACTGAGGACTCAGGTCATGCCATCATAGTTGGCCTTAGACTAGAGGAGGAAATGCACACGTGTTTATACCAAAGCTGAATGTCAATAGAGGCCAGGCCAAGACCTGTTGGCAATACTCCTACTGTAGTAATGAGAATCTGTTGACGTGTTCATGTGCTGTTTGTGGTTATTATAGTTCTGTTGTGTCGTATGTAACAGAAACTCCACACGATTTTAATCTGCCTGGTGTCACTGACTCATGTTATACATTGCCCCTTTTAAAATGTAAATAATGAAGGTATCAACATATGTCGCTGTTAGTGGTTAGATTTTAAAATCAGGAAAAGATCTGCAGTCAGCAACTGATGGCTACTGATTTGTTGGGTGTTGGCGATCAGGAAGCTGAGAGCTGAGCTCCACAGGGGGAATGTGCAGGGCGTTGTCTTTAAGGGAACACCAGAGAGAGAGAGGAGAAACAGGAACGTGTCAAAACAGGCTCAGCCAGGTTTGCTGGTAAACCTACACAATAAATCACCTCTTTCTCTCTCACAACTGCACTCATTCTCTCCTTCTACCCCCATTGTTCAGCTGCATTTCAAGACAGGGATCATCCATTATATAATTTACAGTATTTTGTCCCATTTTTCATAATTCAAACCACTTTTTTATCCCAATCTTCTCCCTCGTTTTTTATCTGAAGTTTTAGGACAGGACTGTCCAATATTGTCGCCTTCAGTATCCCACAATCCATTTTGCTTTGGTTGCTTCAATTGTTTAATGTAATGTTCAGGTGGTCCTTTGGAAATCACATCATCTAGGTGATCATTTGTTTCTGGCCGAACTTTACCTACTTCCAGGGAGATACATGGAGATGGGGAAAAAAAGTCTAAAGAGTTCAAGACTCCAGTGACACATGTATATGGAACAACTTTATGGTTGTACTTTAAGGCTTTCACGGCCTTCATCATGATACACATTACAAACAACATTTAAATAGGGTAGGTATGAAGTGGGAAAGAGATTCAAAAAGGTAGAAAATTATATACATAAAAGACAACCAATCATATACATTCACACCTACAAAAGGGGCTCCTGCAAAGTGTGTTGGGTATGTAGTCATGGTATTACATGAAATATACCAGTGGCTTCCAATATGGAGATTCAAACTAGCTCAAGGGTTGCAAGATCAACCTGAGGGGTCTCAAGACCATTCACAGGATCAGAGAGCAGGAAAAAAAAACGTTTGATACACAAAATTATTTTTCCAGACCTTCTGTAATTGTCATTTTTCCTGTGAATTATTGGATATTTTAAAACCTTAAGGATTCTAAAAATTAGCGTAATAAAAAACCAAAAAATCCCTTTGGATTATCCAGAACCCATAATCATATGCTACTAGTGATGATGGGTCACAAGTTCAGGTTGCTAAAGAGTCAAAAGCCAAAAAGTTTGATCACCAACCAAAGTAGATGAACGAAAGAGCCATTGACATTGGATCCTGGGTATAAACTCATTATTGTTTGTTATAATCAGACAGCATCACAAATACATCAGTGTTATATGGATCTAACAATCCACTTCATTATCAATTAATCAATGGATTATTTGTTTGATTATTGCCAGACAACAGTGAAAAATGCCCAGCACATTTACAGAGACTCCAAAAGTGACTTCTCATTTTGTCTGATAACAGTCCAAAACCCACAGATATTTGATTTGCAATGATGTAAAACAGAGAAAAGAAACAAATTCAGCCCAGTCTGTCAACGCGAGTGTTATCAAACTTGTCCAACTTAACCGCTGGTATTTTCCTCTTTGTTGGCAATTTTTTTTAAAGGCAAACTTCCAAGTGATAGACTTGATAAACTTCCAAGTGATAAACTTGGAATCTTGTTGACTTTACGAGCAGACCGGGGCTACCTGAATGCATCATAGGTTTTGTCTTTGTCTGGCCCTCTTCATGATAGTGTCCTTCAGAGGATCCAGTCTCTAAACTGGGACATGTGCAAACACCTGTTTCACATACCAACTTCACTTTTCCCCACATAACTTTCATCCTTTCCATGCTTCTTTATATAAGTTTGATTTATCTGGTTGAAAATGAAAGCCATGCATGTTTGAATAAATCCGTCACTGTATTTACAGAGGTGCACTGGGTAGGAACATTCCAGCGAATCAAAGCTGTACCTGCCAGCCAGCGTGCGATCAGTACAGTATGCAGGTCTGGCTCACTGTCTGCATAGGCATAACTGTGGCCTGTTAAGACACGACCCTCAGCATAGCTCGTACTGGAATGAAGGAGAACAATACCTTAAGACGCTGAGAGGGGCTCTGTTTGGATTATTCTCTTTCTTTGTTAAAGGTTAAAACTTGGGAAGTGCAAACTGATCCAGACTCAGCTGCAGCTAATGATTGTCATTTTTCCAGTGACATTGCATGGGTGGATTCTTATGTGTTATTGATTGTAACTGTCTCCAGTCACATAACAGTCCATGCAACTATGAGATTAGTCAACAAGTTTCCTCTTGGGCTGTAACTAATGATTATCTTTGTCATCAATTTTTGTAACTGTTTGTTTTTATGCCTTTGTGCTGGCGGTAGCCATGGCGGGAGGCATTATGTTATTGGGTTGTACGTACGTACGTCCCATTTTTGTGAACGCGATACACCAAATTCTTACAATTTGGCACAAACATTCACTTTGACTCAAGGTTGAACTGAATAGATTTTGGTGGTCAGAGGTCAAAGGTCAAGGTCACTGTGACCTATTAAACAAAACTTTGGTCATAACTCTAAAAATTATGCTATAAAAAACTTTACACAAACTGTGCTGATTGTTTAGATCTTCTTTGCTGCTGGGTTAAATGTGTGCGAAGAATCCATGTTTCAGAATTTAGAGCTTCTTTGCAGCAACATCGATATTTGAAGTAGTGTAGTCCATGACAAGCTCTTTGATTTTGTTTATTGAGCTTCAGGTGATTGTTGTTGCACCATCTGACCAAGCTCTCAGTCAGTCACTACATATATTATATGAGTCTGGACAGACATGGATGTAAACTGCAACTTCACTGGTGTGCGGAGGCATACAACTGTGAGGCTGTAATTCTGGTTTTGATTAATTGTTTGGGCTAGCAGTGTCTTTAAATTAATTCTTCCTTTGCTTGAATATCAGAGTACAAAGTACAAAATAATTTATTTTATAATGAAATGAAACAACAAAAGCTGAAAATCTTCACATTTTATTTGGGGGAACCATCTAATTTTGGCATTTCTTTCTTGATAAATAACTGAAAATGATAAATGAATCGGTTATTAAGATAACAGTGTTGTTGTGGTTGCTCTCACCAGTTGATTAATATGTTAGCATAGCAGAAAACACCAGTCATTAAAGAAGGAACTGTGTTTTAAGTGAAAGTAAATCTCCACTCTCTGTGTATTCAGAAGCCCTATTGATAACTTAACAAAAGGCTGCTTGATGGTGCTCAAAGCTTGCGGCCACTTAACCATGTCCATAATAGACGTGAGTCTCCTGGTGTAAATGCATTTTTAATGAAAATACTGAAAATGCACTGGAGATCATAACATCGAAAAGCAATATTTTCAGAAAAGCAATGCATTTATGCTTTTTTGTTTTGTACAATTTCTTTACATCATTTAATGCTCAAGGTACCTACACCAGTTAGTTAGTACTTACTACTGTTTTCAATTATTGTCTAATTTGTCTTAATACTGATTGTTTGTCAGATATTGTTTCAGACTGCACCTGTGAGGGTGGCTATGCTTCCATTAAATAAAATAAACAATTAGTAGATTAGTAGATTTTGATTTTTTGATAATGGATTGATTGGTTGGAGTCATTTTTTATATAAAAAAATATAAAAAATTCTCAGGTTCCAGCTTCTACAAATGTGAGTATTTTCTGGTTTCCTTAGTCTTTTAGAGTATTGGTTGGACAAAACAAGCAATTTGAAGAAGCCACCTTGGACTCTGGGAAGTTGTAATGGACATTTTTCACAATTTTCTGACATTTTGTAGACCAAAGATGAATCAGCTAATCAAGGCAGATTAATCGATAATGAAGCTAAGGTTAGTTGCCCTAGTTCGGAGTTAGACCAACTTGGTCTTCAATATTAAATAAGGTTGCTAACGAAAACAGTCCCCTACCATCCACAAACCAAAGTGATTTATTTAATAGCTGCTCTGCAAACATTTAAAGTGTTTAGATTTGGGTGCCAGTGTCTGTGAGAAACATGCCCACAAATTTGAGTGTTTATTTAAGCGAAAACGTATGATCCCTGTGTTTGAAACAGGCCTTTGGAAACGCAAGGACTTCAGAGAATAACAACTCCAGCCGCTTTGGGAAACTCATTCAGCTCAACTATCTGGAGAGCGGTGTCATCAGAGGGTAAAGCACCATGTTTTATTTTTCTCACCAACCATCTTTACTCATTTAGTGAATTTTCAAGACTTCTGCAGCACAGTTCAGTTTAATTTGGTCAATATATTTATTTAATTGAACCGTTTGTTTTTCTCCTTCTTTTTTGTTGGCAGCCACAGTGAAGCTTCACAAGTTTTGTTGACATTCTCATCTTGTGTGTTTCTTGCAGGGCAGTTATTGAGAAGTACCTACTAGAAAAGTCTCGACTGGTGTCCAGAGATAAGACTGACAGGTAGAATGAAGACATTTTCAATCCTCACAGAAACACTGATAATTCACATTTTATTTTCAGAAACCACTTTTACAGCACTGTGTGGAGTAAAATGTTGAGTAAATAACAGAGTTGAAATTAAACTAGGCAGAGCCCTGATTGGCTGTAATGTTGCTCTGTGACCTGCAGGAACTACCACGTGTTCTACTATCTGCTGATGGGCGCGTCCAAAGACGAGCAGGAGGAGTTTCATCTATTAAAGCCACAAGATTATCTCTACCTCAAGCAGGTACCTTTGATCCGCACACTTTAAGGCAGCAGTCATAGAGAAAAGGGAGGACCAGCATAAGACATGATGGGTCATAAAATGTTTTAAAATGGGGAAAACTTGTGGTAGATGTGTATATTTATAGAAATAGACCCAAAATATCTAGAAACTTCTCAAAAGTAAATTGTAGCATGTCAAAGTCACTCACATTCCCACACTGATACCTTTGTCTATTTAGTTCTGTTTATTTATGTCTTTTGAAAATGCTGTTGTTTGATTGAATCCCTGTGTGGACTAAAGAAAACCACCAAGTTGGTCTCTGTCTGGTTTCAAGCATCCTGGTGCATTTTGTACATGTTAACAATGCAACATGGACCAACTACCAACAATTTCCCATCATTTTCCAGTTTAGAAAATACAGTCCTTTTTTGTTTCTAGTAGCTCTTGATTTTTAATTTATGATTGCATTCCAGCTGCAGACTCCACTAATTCTCATAACTAACTAGTGTGTGTTTTGTTACTGCTTTGTTGAGACATTGGGAAAAATAAATTAATAAAGACTTTTAGCTAAGTGATGCAGCATAATTTGCTATCACTCACTGAATTAAAATTACAGGTTTGTCTGTCCCAGATGATGCAGAGTTTCACAAACTTTGCAATAAAGGAGGTTAGGTTAAGGTTAACCTATCTTCTGCGTTTAAAACTCAATATCAGGTGTTAACACAACCTGGCAAATCAATTTATTTATAAAGCATGCTTACAACTAACAAATGTTGATCGAATGACTATACAGACAGATCACAGGTGCAGAAAGAAACTCAAAGATGAACATGAAAATGGATAAATTAATCATCGTGTGACCATTGGTGTCTTAATGATACCTATCAGAAAAAGAAAACAAACTAACCCTAACCCTTGTTTCTATATTATTGTGTGTGGATGGTTTAGATTGACAGTATTATCTGTGTCTATGCCTACACCTCTGTTGCCATGCTTAACCTTAACCTCTTTCTCTCCACATCTCGTCTGATTGTTCTGCAGGAAGACCTCAATTTAGATGATGAGAAGAAACTTGGGCAGGAGTACAAGAGGCTCCAACAAGCTATGGAGATGGTTGGCTTCCTGGCCTCCACAAAGAAACAGTATGTATGATGTTTGATAATGAACAACACAGCTGGAATGCTGTTGGCCCGAGTCGAACTAGCCAGTTCACCTCTGCATACTGTTTAGGAAAAGTCAACAGTAGATTTAAAGGAGGAGTCAGCGATTCTAATCTAGTACACTTTTTGTCAAATTTTGTGAATATCTCGTCACGGTCGCTAGCTGTTCGCTGTGCGCTGAAAAAAAAATCCAGTGTTTGTGTGCAAACATAGTGGCTCAGACCGAGCCACACAATTCTATTCCAGCAAATCAGCAACGGGGTAACCAGTTGCACTCCAACCTATGTCTCTTCTTCTGCTTCTGCCAGCTACTCTCCCTTTTCCACGTCCTCGCCCTAAATGACACACAGGTATTACCTTGCCAACTTGGTATAAAAAGAAAATTTCAATTGTGACTGCAGTCCTCACATTCTTTCCCTTGCAATTACACGTCTTTACCTGTATAACGTTACTTATTGAGGCCTAACTTGCTCGGGCAACAGACACTCTGGATTCTGCCATATTTCTTTTGGTCAGCTCGCCCAGTTGTTAGTGCTGTTGCATTGGCAATGCACGTCCATGAATTTGGGTGGCAGAGCTTCTGAAGGAGGAGAGGTGCATTTGTTTGGCTGTTGAGTTAAAATATCAACAATCATTTCTTCAGAGTGGCTTACTCCACCTTTAATAGACAATTATAAAATATGTCTGCAAAACACTAGAAAAGTCCAGTATTTAAGGCCAAATAACAAAAACAATAAACAATAATTGGTTTTTGTTTCTGTATTTGTGCTGTAACTGTATGTAGGTTATCCATACAGATCGTAACTAAATCTCGATGCAGAGTTGGCGTAAAAAGATAGATAAGACAGATGCATACTGTGTTTTTCTCTGAAGCATAATCATTGTGTTTGGGAAGAGTGACTGATTTAAAAGCTGTCACTTTAGCCTCCATTGAGTGAAATCCTGTATACTAGGACTTTGGGCATTTTCAGCTGTGTAACTGGGCATGCTTGTCATCATGGAAATGGATCATAAGATTGTGGTCACCAAAGCAGCTCCTTTGCATGTCTGTACCCTCCGGTGTTGATAGGTTTACTTGCGATGTGTAACCAATCAAATAGTGCTGAGGGTGGGCCATTGAGAGAGACATCAGAGTGGTGACTACTGACAGAGATAGGCGGTTAAAGACAGAGTAGCGTTTTAACCCAAACCTAACTATTCTTTGTTTTTGCTGATCTGAAAAATGATCCAATTCATGATTCACAACCGTGATACTGTGAGTTTTTTGTGATCCGTTGCACACCTAATGAGACATTTGTCATGGACACAGCAGTACATACCAGAGGGTTTAGACCATCTAAGGAACATATATTATTACAGTAAAACAATTATAAGAGGGTGAAGAAAGTTAGGGATTACAGAAATATGTAAAAGGGAAACATTTGCTATACATGGCCCGGTTTATACAGTTCACAGTTTTCAGACGGTGTTTACAGTGACACTGCACAGCTCTCAGTCAGCTGTACAAATCTAAAAACTATGTAGGTAGGCGAAGTAATTTGTAATTCAAGAGTTTCTGCTTTCTGTACCGGTGTCAATATCATGTCAGAGCTTGTCAAGTCAAGAAGGAGAAAAAAAAATGCAGCAAGCATGTCGACAAGCCCCCGACAGCTTTGGAACAGCCTACACATAAAGGCACTAAAAGCATAGTTTGTAAACTGTTCAGGTTGGTTCCCTCATGAAAAACCTTCTGTTAAAGTGAATAAATCTACATTACAATGTACAGTAACAATGCATACGTAACAGGCGTAAAGTAGAAGTTATTTTTTTCACACACAGGGACACACATTCCTTAGGAAACACCTCAAGCAGCAGAATTCCAGTGAAGATTTGGTTATACACAAAGTACAGTGCATAAAAAAATAAATATAAATAGTCTGTTAAGGCCTATTCACATTTACAGTAGTTTGAGCTAAATCAGTAACTCTTGACCTGCATTTACAGCTTGTTTCTTGTATCAAATACTATTAGATATGCTTGCTAGAAGGCAACAATGACTTGCGCACCATACACTGTTGTTAGTTGGCTACAAATGCACATGTTTCACATCAGCTTTGGGTTATTACTGACATATTGATAAATAAGTTTGAAAGAAACAACAAAAGTAGTAAGATACACATGTCAGCATTCAGTATATATGAGAGTATGAGAAGAATTATCAATCAGTGAGAAATAAAGTTGGAGCGTGTTAAAACTGATGTATGTAAATATCTGTATACATTTCAGGCTGAAATAATTGGGAGTGATAGTTTCTACTTGGCTCCTGCAGCAGACTGACACAAAATCAGTCAGGTTGATCAGTGTTAAAATGTTGAATTCACTGTGTAAAATAGCCATGTTTTATTAAATTTTGATGGGATGGTCAAGTTAGACATTTAGTGTTGCAGTTAGTTGTTCACATCACCTGTTACTCCACAGTTAAGGACCTCCATTGTGGCTTCCAGGTGTGTTGTTCCCACCTGAAAACCACTCATGCCATCTGTTTGTGTGTGTGTCTGTATTTCCAATATGCAGCATATTTTCTATCGTCTCTGCCATACTGCTCCTGGGCAATGTGACATACACACTGTCAGAGGACGCTGAAGTCCTGGAGGTTGGACCTGCTGAAGTTCTGTCCACACTATCTGACCTGCTCAAAGTACGTTCCTAAAGTGAAACAGCTGTTTGTGTAAGCTAACGGATTAAACACTTCTACAGTTGATTTCTGGTGTTGTGCCAGTTCAACAAAGCCCTATACTGAGGATGGAATCACATTAACTTGAAGATATTTTTCCACAGTGAGCAGAGCAACTCGTAAAGATGAAGTGCGTCATCGCTACGCCTAAAATAGCTCTCTGTATTGTTTAGGAACTAACATGTTTCAACCTGCTCTGTTTGTCATATACAGTAGTTGGTAGTGATTTTTATTGTGGATTAATAATGTGTTACAGCACTGTAGAACTGCCTTAACTGTTTGTTTATTTTTAGGTGAAAAAGGAGCTACTGGTGAAGACTTTGACCAAGAGAAGAGTAGTGACCGCCAACACCACTGTGGATTCACACTACACACTACAAGAGGTATAGGGTTTAAATTTACTATTAAGACTAATTATTAAAACATCAAATATGGTTCTGTGGAATCATCAAATTGCATTTTTGTAATCAAACATAACTTTCAGTTGTGTCTGATACTGTAGTCTGCATAAAATTTAAATATGGTACCACCTTTTCTTTGCCTTTGTTTGATTTCTGTGCGTATAGGCCTCCACAGTGCGGGACTCCATGGCCAAGTCGTTATACAGTGCTCTGTTTGATTGGATCATCCTTCACATCAACCATGCGATGCTCAATAGACGAGACATGGAGGAGTCAGTCTCTGTAAGTCACGTGATGCTACTTGGGGCTGCACTATGAAGTAAAACAAACTTCAGTATTGACTGCAGGGGGATATCGGTGCTTTTTTAGTCAAATGAGAGGGTGAACTGTTTTCACTGGTTCTTCTCACAAATGTATAAACATGATTTTGACCTTTTAGAAGTTAATTTATATTTAAATATAACTGAAGTCATATTATAATTATATTTTCCATCAATACACTGTAGGTTTAGCAGAAAAGGTTCAGCCTTAATGTAGCTAATTACTCACATTATCATGTTTGCTGCCTTTTGAATGCTGGTTGTGAATTGTCCTGTTTGCTGTTTTGTTTTTAGTGTTTGTCCATCGGCATCCTGGACATGTTTGGATTCGAGAACCTCCAGACAAATAGCTTTGAGCAGTTGTGCATCAACTACACCAATGAGAAACTGCAGTATTACATCAACCAGCACATCTTTAAGCTCAAGCAAGTAGGTGTTTTTATTTTCCACTTCTTGTATTATTTTTGCCATTAAGGAGTCTTAAAACCTGCAGGCTCTATTGTTACTTTTTAGCTGTATGTTTCTCTGTGTCTTCATTTCTCAATGTACCATTTTGTTATTACTAATACTTCTCTTGATCAGTGCCACAGAGACAAATTGATTTACATGTACTTAACCTGAGTAACCTGGTTATGCAATTAAAATACATTTCAGGAAGATTATGTATCAGAGGGCATCACCTGGCAAAACATCGACTACTTTGACAACAGTGGCTGCATTCAGCTGATCAGCGAGAAGTCGACCGGACTCTTTGATTTACTGGATCAGGAGAGCAAGTAGGTGAACTTGGCTTAAAACAAAACATATGATGGTGATCTGGAAATCAAGGCATTTGCAGGAGAAATTTAAATACATGTTAGTGACAGAGTGATCTGTCTGGCTAGTCTTAGTTGTACTTAGTCAAAGAAAGACCATTTGTTCTGTGTCAGCTGATCAGTTACCACAAGATATCCAGCTGAAATCTATTCATTTGGTCCTTTGGATTTCCTCTTCCATGTTTAAGAAACCATTTTTTTTCAGGAAAATGTGCTCAAAGTAAATTGAGAGTCAATACTCGGTTTTCTTAACACCTAATAACAAAAAATACTGATTCAATGCTACATACAGCTAGTTTTGCAGGCAGATTGCAACCAAGCCCGACTTGCTGCTTAATGTGACTTATTAAGCAAAACTGCATGCAGTGGTGATTTCAAGTTGATATCAAACTTAACTCCTATACCTGAAACATAAGTTTCAGTAAAAAAAAAACAACAACAAAACCCTACTTAGACAACAATATTATGCATCATAATATCACCATGTCAGCAAGTGATACTGAATTATTACCCTTGTCCTTTTTTCTGTCCCAGTTATCAGATGTTGATTTGTTGATATCTCTTTGTGTGTCGTCAGCCTCCCTCAGGCCACAGATGAAACCCTGTTAGACAAGTTGAAGCAGCAGCATCAGGACAACCCATTCTTTGTACCCTCTTCAAACACAGAGCTGACTTTTGTCATTCAACACTTTGCTGGGAGAGTTAAATATCATATCAAGGTAGAGTATATTTCCCAAACAGCAAACATCTTTATTCTACAAAGTAAATAATGTTTTTTACATTTGAACTTAAGTAAATGTACTTTTCGACATTCTGCTCAACTGGTGTGACGGTCTGCAGTGGCCTTGTTAGATAAGCCACTGTGGGAAAATCCTTGAAAATCTCAGTGAACTAAGTGAATGATTAATGCTGCTCCCTCCCCCCAAGAAGACAGTTTTGTAGTGTGAAGTTGAAAGTTGTGAACTCATGAAATGAATGTGGAGTGCCACACATGCAGCATACAGTATGTCAATCATGATTCTTCTTCTTCAGGATTTCCGGCAGAAAAACACAGAACACATGCGCCCTGAAGTTGTATCACTTCTACGGAGTAGTGAGCGGGCGTTCTTGCATCACTTGGTTGCATCCAGCCCAGAAGCACTGTTCAGATGGGGAGTCCTCCGAGCCACCATCCGCATCCTCTCAGTGTTCAAGAACATGGGACGCCAGCGGGCAGAATTGGGTAGGTCACTTTAGTTACTAATCAAGCTGCATTTTCAGCTGCAAAAAAGACTATTGATGTTTTTTAACTGACTTTTTCTTAATAACTCAGTCACCCTCCATCTCATTAACATTTTGAGAAATGTTCTTATTGATTAACTGACTTGTTGTATTGTCACCACAGTGGCTGCCAGAAGAGGCTCCCGCAAGTCCCTTAAAGACATGAAACAGCACAACAGTCCTATGGGCAGGATGTCCAGGTAAATTTATCTAAACTGGTGGATTTATAGTGGATTTTACTGTCGCTGACATGTCTCTCTTCCTCTTGTTCTTTATGTTGATACAACCAAATATATTTAAAGTGACCGTAGGTCTTGAATCCGGCATGGTGTCTTCTGTTTTAGAACATGAACAATTCATTAACATTTGTAGCCATCAATTTATTTATTCAGGAAATATCATTTAGATCAATTTATTAAAATATACTCTTTAAAAAGAAAAAGAAAAAACTTACTCTTAGCTGATTAAGTATCTCTCTGACATTCACAGTAACAGCCTGACTCTGGACTTCTCCTTTGATCGCTCTGATGAACTGCCTCTTGATGTATTTGAAGACATCTTTGCCAATTATGAAAATAGAAAGTAAGTGGGCCATGTGGATTAGCTTTAAAATTGTTGAAACATAACAGGATATTTTATCCTTCCACTACTCACATTATATTTTTAGAGCTGTATGAATGGAGCCTCATGTTATCTGTATTTTCTGCAGGAAAAGTAGAAGTGGTCGACAGAAGCAGCTTATTCCAAAGGTAGTGTTAGTAATGGGTGTGGTGTTGATGAAGTCATTTTAAAAGCAGAACTTCTATATAGATGTTTGTACATCTTTATAATAATCAAATTCAGTTAATCTAGGTCTATTCTTCTGTTTCCATCCAAAGTCCTTTTGCCTTGGGAGTCAGAAAGCTCACAGACTTTATTATATTTCAATAAACAGAACCTCATGGATTTCCCCTCACTCCAACATATTGTTGGTCTCACCGCGCACGACCGAACCAGCAAATTCATCTTCCACCCTCATCGGAAGACAAAGCCCCCCACAATTAGCACTCAGTTTCAGGTTGGTCCTCTCTCTACCTTTGCTGACTGTTATTGCTCTGTCCAACAAAATCCAACTAAAATCACGACATCTATAACTTGGACGTATCTCAGTATGGCAGAATGGGTTGTTATTAAAGTTTAGAGTCACTTCTCATTTTTATTGGACATTTTATCTTAATGTCAGGCAGCATCTTTTTCCAGCACTGGATATACAGTGTAACATTTTGGAATAAATATTATTATATTTTTTATATTATATATACAGTACTTGAGCTACAGCTGTAGTCTCAGGTGTCCATTTTTTAATTTGGTACATTGCAAACTGTATGTATTGTAATTTTGTGACAACATTTTAAAACACCTGTGAATTTTTGCCTGTTTTTAATCTGCTATCATAATAATTCAACCTCAACCATCACTCACTGCACTTGTGTATCTCACAGGCGTCACTCAGAAAGCTGATGGAGACAATTGAAAAAGCTGAGCCGTTCTTTATTTTCTGTATTCGCTCCAATGCTGAAAAGGTAACGTCATCTGTGAATCCGTAACATCATCCCGATGAATTTAGTCCAACGTGTTTGTCTGTATAAAACAGTTGATCACTTGGGCAAATGTTTTTTGTTTTTTTTTACAGAAGGAGCTGCACTTTGATGATGAACTTGTGCTACAGCAAATCAAGCACACAGGCATACTGCAGATGGTTCACATCCAGAAGTCTGGATACAGTGCCAAATACACATTTAAGGTGGGCAATCATTTGAGAATGATATTGTATATTACTTATAATATGTATATAAATATCCCACTTAACTGTACATGCAAGGAATTTACTATGAAAAGGAAAACAACTCACTTCTGTACCTGTCCATGAGAAGAAAGTTTATTTGCACCTCTGATTCGTTTTGCTTAATGACAGAAATTTGTCGAGAAGTTCAGAATATTGCTTCCAAATGGAGCTACGGAAACACCAGAGCACATGACTGAGCTGTTCGAGAGGATGAAGATGAATAAGACCACCTATCAAATAGGAAAAACCCAGGTAAATATTCTTTATCGCATCTGTAATTTATTCTGATCTTAACTCCTGTAATACTGTGACTGTGAATCATGATGTCCAGAGGATGAAAGTAAGTGACATGACATGCAGGGACTTTGTGAACATCAAGATGTCTCTTAAGATTAACTTCTTTATTGTCACTCTTGAGAGAACATTGTCATGAATCAGAGAAAACTGACACCTACTAAAAAAGACATTTGCAGATTTTATGCTTTACATGGAGCCATAAAAACACAAGTAAGCAGATATGACTACCGATGACACAGCACAATGTCACCCAGTGCTTTCATCATGTGTATGCCCCTCTTTCATCTACTCAGGTGTTCCTCAAAGAGAAGGAGAGGCAACTGCTCCGAGACACTCTTAACAAAGAAGTGATGCGTCGCATCATCATCCTGCAGCGCTGGTTCCGTGCCTGTCTGATAAGGGTGCACTTTCTGCAAAAGAAAGATGCAACTATGATTATACAGGTACCATTTATTGTTTAAAATACTGTACAATAGAAGACAATTGAAAATCTATTCATGAAGACTACTAGACAATAAAAACACTCATCCCATCGCAGTCTTCCAAGAATGTTGTGGATAGTCAGTCCCCTTGGATTGCTTGCTTGGTGTCCCAGCAAAAATGAAAAAATTCCCAGTCTTAAGAACAAGTAAAGAACATTTCAGTAGAATAAAGTTGACAAAGGATTCCTGGTGTTTTTCAGAGGTGCTGGCGGGAATTTTATGAGAATAAAAACCGAGCTGCTACAGTGATCCAGACGGCATGGAGGAGTTCCCTGAAGGAGTCAAAGCATGAGAAGGAGAAGGAGAATGACGAGGAGACATCCAAAAGCCGGCCTGGACGGAGCAGGTACACCCCACCCTACCTACGCTGCTCACATTGTAGAATTGAATAAAAGTCGTTTTAGTGGAGTTTAACTTGTTTTAAAGGATGTAAAAAGGCAACTATCATGATTTTAGAATAGAAGCCAGCACACGCCCTGTATTATGGCAGGTTCCCAGAGATACCTGAAAATTTAAAGTTTAAATATTGGGTTTGTTTTGTTAACATAACATGGGTGTAACCCAGTAAACCTGTATTAAAGTGAAAGTGCTTCATACACTGTTTAAAATGGAGGACTTAAAAAGATGAATTCATCATCACATTTTGACTGAATGTTATTATTATTATATTCCACACTCTCAATAGCACATTTTGCATAGGGTGTGTCTCTTTGACGGTGAATGTTGTGTTCAGGGGCATGTGATACAGTACATAAAAGATACAGTATTTTCTAAGAAGTACATTTTCCTATTCAAAAATATTCTTGTTAGTACTCTCCGCTGACCAAACATTATGTAGTATAAACTTTTTATGTAAATTACAGGTCAACATACACTCACCGGCCACTTTATTAGGTAGACCTTGCTAGTACTGGGTTGGACACCCTTTTGCCTTCAGAACTGCCTTAATTCTTCATGGCATAGATTCAACAAGGTGCTGGAAACATTCCTCAGAGATTT
>JBBPCS010000393.1:3839069-3849573 GCA_037974645.1 Hollardia meadi
ACATCCCCCCCCCCCCCCCCCCCCCCCTCTTGTCTCTTCAGAGTGCCATTATCCCAGGTCCCCCCTTCCTGTTTGGTGCATGCTCAGTGCTGCTGTCTCTGCTGGTGGCCCTGTTTATCCCGGAGCACACAGGGCCCGGCATGAGGCCCGGCGCCTATAAGAAGCACAGCAACGGGGCACAGAGTCACTCCCACAGCCCACAAGGCAGTGGGGCTGAGGGCAAGGAGCCGCTGCTGGAGGACAGCAGTGTATAACCTCAGCTAAGGGGGGCAGACATCCTTGCTCCAACCCGACACCCCCCTGCACACATGGACAGATGGACACATTTTACCACATGGATACACTCTGACCTCAGGCACACATCAGACTCAAGTGCCATGAAGAGGTGTTTGTCTCCACAGCACAAAAGTGGGCACTGCTTTCCTTAGCAGCCCTTTTCTTTTTTTTAAGGCAGGCTATTGACTCTCTAAAGAGCCTGTATAAAGAGAGTGTGCTGGGTATTTTTTGGGCTGTAGTGGAAAGGTGTGTGTGAGAGTTGGTTGAGCTGGACTCTAATCCTTTGGTCCTATAAAGTAGTAACAGAGTGGAGTATACAACAACTTGCCCTCTTCCTGGTGCAAAACAGAAGTGATTTGGTTTAGAGCGTGAGTGGCGTGTATCTCAAATGTTACTAAATCCCTGTTTGATTCTTCATATTCCTCTGTAGCCAGGGAAGTGGCAACTTTATCTGTTTTTTCCAGCGAGTTTGTGACAAACAGTTAGTTGTGCACTTGTCGTATGGTCTTTTACAAGCTAACAACTGTTCAGATGTGTGTTGCTGCACCTACAGCTCTGTTAAAGTATCCAAGAAGGGAACACAGTTCTTGCTCCGTATGCTCAGCAGGGAAGCGCAGCAACTGTATGTACACCTGTGGGGGGTGGCAGGCATTGAGGTGGTTAGGATGGGTCGATCAGTTCAGATATAAAAAGCCTCATAAGACCACACTTTGTTTAAATGACACACTTGTTTCAGAGAGCAGTGTGTGTGAGAGACCACTTTATTAGCTGAAACCGTTTTTAAATGTTTACTTGCCATTCTCTAGAAAAGTAGTACAGTTTGGGTTGTATGTTTTCCTCTGTTCAAACTGAAGGCTAGTTGTGCTTCAAGTTCTTAATCAAGAAGAAACAAATGTTGCCTCGAAGTGACTTAATATATATATATGTATATATATATATATATATATATATATATATTAATTACGTACCCTATATGAAGACCGAGGTCTGAGAAGGCTCTGTAATCTTCCACTATTGCTCCCATCGGAGCCATTACACACTATTCATTTTGTTTAAATGAATTTTGTCATGCCCTTGCTGTTGCTTTGTTTCCTGACATTTGTCACCATCAAGAGTTGAGGCTTAAAGAACCATGATTTTATTTTGAAAGCCTCAGGACCAATAGGAGCTAGAGCGTTACTATCAGCATGTCGGTGTTGGTAGTGACTGTTAATACAGAGACTGAATTGATATTATTAGGTTACACAGAATATCACTTGTGCTGCTGCAGTGGATAATTCAAAGTGTAATGTAATGTGGGGGATAAAGTTTTCTATAGTGATAATTGGGTTTGAACTATGAAACGGTTTCACTGAATCCTTGACATTTAAAGTTCCATACAAACATTTGTTAGGCACTGCTCATTTCTCAAGCATTAACTCACAGCAGGTGTTAAGCACCTCATGGCTTATAACTCAAGCTCACATTTAAACAGTCTTCAGATTGTCCACAAGGGGAAGCTGTTTGGTCATTGTCAGACCAGGTCTATATATGCCAACCTGTGCCACCTATAGGGAACAAAAAGTAGTTCAGACTTGTTTTGAAAAGGAAATGTATGTTGCCCCTATGGGCAAGGATGTATTCCACAAATCTGTTCTATAATCTTGTTTTATACAAAAACAAAAACAAAAAAAAACTTCCCATCCTAAAGAACCAATGCTGATTACCAAAACATAGAAAATGAAGACCCATAACATAAAACCAAAGATATAAACCAACTTTAAATAATAAATCAGTTTAAAAACTTAAAAACTATTTTGGAATAAAAATAACTGATTTTGTCCTCCATTCTAAATCTACAAAGTTGACAGTTGAGAATACTGTTAACTCTGTAGTTAACCCTTGGATTCACTAGTAAATATGATCCAGTTAACAATTTAAATAAAATGGAACGAATTGTGAAACCTCAAATATACACACTTGCAAAAAAAAGTCTGAAAGTGTCAAAACTGCTGCATCTGTTATTTTTCTTACCTGTAGATGTTGCACATCAGTCAGCAGGCAGCAACACCTCTGTTACTTTTCTTGCCAGTAGGTGGCACAGATTGAACATAAATTGCAGGTCTGAAACTGTTGATGTTGCAGCTTAATAATTGGAGAACATTTGCTGTGCCTGGTCCTGGAGCGTGGCATCAGTGACACTGTTTTTTGTGTCAACAACTGGTAAATTATCCTTGTTAAAAGTTCTGACAGTTAATTTATAAATGCATCAAGTGCATTTAAATATCCAAATTCCAACCTGATAAAGAATGGTAACTAACAGTGGATTTCATGCTGTTTAACATCCATCTGAAGAGAAACGTCTGTCATTTATTTTGTGCCAAATTGTTTTTGGTTTGCTTTATCATACTGTGTGTGTATGTGTGCTTGCGCACTTGAGTGATTTGGTTATGTTTTTGTTTTGTTTTCTCGTGTCTTAATTTCTTTTTTCAATGCTTTTTTTTAATAGCTTTTTAAAACTTCATCCAGTCATTTTTAGGAATCTTTTCAATATTGTGGCTTGATGGTAAATTATCGAATGTCCATCTGTTGTCAGTCTTCAGTCTTTATTTGATAACAAGCATTTCACCGTGTTGAGTTACATTTGATAAGATTATTTATCAGTAGATCACAACAGAAGTCACTGAATGTTCCAAGCCAAGCTGTACATGCTATACCCGCAACATTTTTGACTTGACCTGTCATAGTTTTTAATATTTTAGAGGGGGTGATACTAGACAGGAGGCCATTGGTGTTGATTTGATCTCTGAATATCAGTTTTTTTATTTATCATTTATTGGACCAACACATTGGTAAACCCATGAATTGAGATCCTACTTAAATTGGAAAGATTCTGCACCAGCTCCATGTTCACTTTCCAAGCAGATGACTGTAAATGTACAAAAATCACCTGTACATACAGCAAATGTATATATTACTTGCTCTAAGAGATGGCCACCTCTTGGTATATTTGGTTGTATGGTGCAATTACTCTTATATATTTCTCAAGACTTACCTGCTAGCCACTCCTGTTTTTAGTACGATGTGGTTTGTGGCCTGAACCCCCTCTCTGTGTGCCTAAAATTAGCCAAGAAATGAGTATGGCAACATAAGTAAATGGTGGTTATTATGTAAATATGGGTAACTAATGACAAACTATTTATTAAAGGTTTATTGTACAATGAAATGTTTGTCTCTATGGGTTTTGTGGTGTGAACTATGTGTTTTGTTTCATCTTTATGCCAAAGCTAATGGAATCATCAGGCTGCAGTCTCACGTAATCAACTAATAATTCTTGTTAATGTCATGTTTAAAATGGGACTCCTGAAGTAAATGGAAGCTAAATCCCATTGAATCCTCTAACAAATGGTTAGTGTTCCTAATACCAGAGTTTTTGTTTAATACGCTAACTTTCTTAGTTGGTTGTTCAGTAATCCTCACCATTCAGACTTTTATTGCAGTACTAATGCTTTTCTCCACCTTCCACCTAAGCTCATTTACTGACTGTGGTCTGAGCCTTTCTTTATTAAAGCCACATGGAGGCAGTAGTAAAGTCTGGCAGAAATCCTTAACAAGGCCCTGCTTTCCTCTGAACAAGTGTATCCAAGGTGTCGGCGATGCCACAAAAATTTGTTTTGATCCAATATCATGTAAATTTGTATTATAGGGGCTACAGTAATATCATGTAGGGGAGACAAATGTGTTAATCAGTAATAGTTCTGAATATATTTATTAATCACTAGCTAATTAACTACAATTAAACATTTCTTTTTACTATTCTCTTTACGTATGTCTGTATGGTAAATGTTTCTTGTTTGAATGCTTTAAACTAATGAGTCAATTGATGTGCACATAACAAGAATCTTATTGACTTGTACTACAGATCAGCTCTGTCCACCTTTGCTGAGTACCACAATACAATACTGACCACAAATATGCATCATAAACTTTTTTAACTTGTATTTCAAGACTTGAATAGACTAGTTGTTTTTATCCCAGTCTCTTTTGAAATGTTGCTTTCTTTAGAAACTATTACATTTTGATTGAAAAGATTCCTCAATTGATGACTGTGCAATCATTCATTTTAACTACAATACATTGATAAATTTTATTTCACTCATTTATATGTTGTGTGAGCTTCTGTTAAGCCAAATCTCCAGTTGCGTGCCAAAATCAAAAGAGTAATATGAATGTAAATGACTGAATTGTGGAAGTAATTTTCTAATTTGACGCTCACATTGGTACTGATTTATTTTTTATTTTTGTATCATTGGCAAGAGGAGAGATTTCTATAAATCCCAGTACATTATTCCCGCCGACGTCACATGTTTCAAATGTTCTTTTCACATGCAATTAATGCTGATTTCACATCCCTTTCACTCGTGCTTTTCAGAGATTAGTCTAGTGAGGACTTGTCAGCCACCGTCTCTATAATGGGACATTTCCCTCTACATTTACAGTATAATCTCTACACGCCTGAGCAGATTGCCTCACTGGTGTTTCCTTCTATCCACTGGAATATGATGATGTAGGCAAAGTGTCCACATGGAGCAGCAGGTGTCCTCTGGTCTTAACCTCGGATAGAGGAGATAATAATAAGACTCTTAAATGTAATCCATGCCCATTGTTTCCTGATGAGCCCTCTAACAGCACTGGGCACTGAGGTGGATTGAGTTACGATGGACTCATCAGCACAATGGGGTTTCAAATTGAGCATCCATAATCATCAACGACTGCATACTGTGGCATGTGGGCTTGAGTGTAAGGAAGACCACCACCATGCTACCTCTACACATGAAGATTGCAGACACAAGTTTGACACTTAACTTTTTTTTCTTGTGGCACTTAAGTCAAAATTGTGTTTTTCTTCATGTTCCTCCAGTTCAATGTTTGAGCTTCACTGTGTAGGATGATGTATGTGCAGAGTCTGACACTATGAGGCTGTTTTCACATTCATCTGCTGAAAGTGTAAATTTTCTCTGTCTCACAAATAGCTTGGAATCCAATCCTGGTCCGATATTCAGCATGCACAAGTGTGATGTGGAAACTTGAAGCCTCCAGCAGTGTACATACACTGAGAATGGACTTTAATGTGAAGTAGGAGTCATCTTGTGTCCAACAGTTAAACTTGTGACTTGCATATTCTCATATTCTGGAATTTTCAATGAGGGAGATGGAGTAGGTGCCTTTTTTTTTTTTAAGAGAATTTTTAGGTATGTCTTAATACATGTGTGGACGGGATCTTTACCTTACAGCCTCTAGTGCTTGTAGCTACACAACACATCAACAAATGGCAGGTTTCAGCTTTCCAGGAATTAGGGGCACACAGCCTTGTCAGGATTAACAGCTCTCTGGCAGGGAAAGGATTGGGCATGTTTTAACAAGAGCAACTTTACTGTGGGCTTTAAAGAAGGTAGCTGTTTAGATCACTTCCAAGGCGTATGCATGGGTGCAGGAGCCCCTCTAGTGTTTCCCCAGTCGTTTATTTGTGCTCGTGTTGGGGATGAAAAGGGGCCATGTGACTATTTGGGGGAGCTGCTGGAATGTATTGTGATGCAGAGTTGCTGTCATAGCACATTTACTTTCCAGGATTCAGATAGGTGCATGAGAGTGGAAGAGTGCTTTACATGTTTGAAAACCGGCCTCCTAGATTTGGCTGGAGGCCATACACAGTCCACAGCACAGTTGCTATAAATGTGAGTGTCCATTAACCTCAGCCAGGCAGTGCATCCATCAAGCTCTGCCGCAAAACTTAAGGTATTGTCTTTGAAAATGCTGTAAATGTCAGCAGGAAGAAATGTGTCTTTAGAGCGGTACACCTCGAGCTCCGTAGACGCACTGGGAAGGGGAAATGGGCCCAGTGGTGGATGTCCCACTCTGCCCCAACACACAGCAGCATCTTTTCCTGTGGTGAAGTGTAGCATACTGGCGTCTAGGAAGAGCCCCGGGATGAATCATGTGTGAACCTCATTGTTCTTCCAGTCAAAAAGGTCTGTGTGAACCTGGGTTTGTCACTAACCTCTGCCTTCTTTCCCATGTTCTATATGCAGACCGCCAGTGTTGCCTCATATGACTTCCTGGCACATGTAGTTGATGATTAACTCAGGGATAGGTGTGGGTCTCCAGGTACTAGCTGTTTCACACACAAGGCCCCAGCATCTCTGGAGACTAAACTTTGTACTTAAAAAAAACCTCCTTGTATTTACCTCTCAGATATCTCCTGCACCTCTTAGGAATACTGTATACTGACAAAAAGAACCCCAGAATGTCACAGTACGTTCATAATAACAGAGTGAGTCAGCCTTATCACTCTGAACCCTGACCCTGTTGTTTTTGCTGTTACATTCGAGCAGGGTGCTACCTACATACCTAGATGCTGGAATTAGATAACAGTTACATGTGATTGTTATTAATGTGGCTGCAGGCAGCACACACCTAAAGAGTGTCAGAAAGTGCAGCTTCAGGCTTTTATGTAAGAGCACTTTAATCCCTCTCTGCTGTGAGTTTATCATTTCGAGCAGATTTAAGCCATTACTGAGAGACACAACATAAACTAAATCTACCTGTGCTGTAATTGACAGTAAAAATAGCACATCTTTTGAGTTTGAGGCTATTTACCACATATCATACTTTAAAAAGCTTCCCACCATTTTCTACAGTATACCATGCTCTATATCAAACCTGTGAGCCTCACCATAGCCTTTTAGCTGACTTTTAGCTGTACCCAAGGTACCATACTTTTGTTTCAAAAGCTCCAAAACTCTGGAAGGATCTTCCTGTGGAGATCAGAGTTATATCTTCACAAAAATTGTTCTTAAACCTTTTTTTTTTTTTTTTTTTAAACAGACATGTTTTAAAGCATTTTTTTCACTTGAACCCTCAAAAAATTAGAACCCAAATTAGTAGCTCTACTGACCTCTTTAGCTTCTTTTAGCTTATTGTTTTTGTTTTTTCTAGGGCACATTTATACTTTGGTTCAGTGTCACTGCTCTCATCAGCTTCATTGGAAAAAAACACACAAAAAAAACCTGATAAACCCAAAATAGCAGGTAAAAATGAGCTCCTGTGAAAAGTTCAGCACCTAGCAGCTGAAAACACAGACTAATCTTTACAGGAAGTTCCAGGAGATGGAGGAGACCAAACCAGAGCTAAAATGGCAGAGAATACTGGTATATACTGGTTTATATTTGTCAGGTGACCAGAAACATGACTTCAATGAGGCTGATGTTCTGTTTTTCAGATGTTTACGAAGGTAATATGTTAGCCATATTAACTCAGTAATATTTTATGGTATCTATCAGCTTGTGTTGGAGTTTCAGCCATATCCCTCAGCTTTACTTTAGTACATAGAACTAACTCCGGTGTAGTGAAGACCCAAGAACTTTTGCCAATTTACAACAAGTAGTAACACATTTATAACAAGTATTAACAAGTATTAAACCATTTTAATAAATTTTGTCATTTTTTCATTGTGTTATGTTTTTGTTGGCATGCCTGATTGTTTCACATTGTTTTTGCCTTGTAAACCAGTTTAGAATCAGTTTACAAACCGCTGGGAAGCCTCTGCCAAATTCCTAGTCTTTCCAGGACATCCTTTTTTCACATCCAGGTCTGATTTCCCGACAACATAGCTTGTGAATGCAACACTTTTTGACAGCCAACATGCAAACATTAGAAGTTGAAGCTTCCTCGCTGGCACCACAATGGAAGAGTTCCTGCTCCAAGCAACATTACAAAACACCATGATGTCACGTCATTTCGACAGGAATCCAAATGATGGGGAATTGTTCAAGAAAATTTTAAATTCTCAACAAATATATTTTCACGCTTTAGTAAAAATAAAAATGAACAGAAACACAATTTGGAAAAGGGTAACCAATGACCACTTCAAAGTATTCAGTATGTAATTTGTTGACGGGTTGATGGATGCAAGATCATACAAGTGCGTCTATACGTTTTGGCTCCTTAACTGCAAATCATGTATACTTTCCAGATTTTCTAGTGCAGGGACCACCTAGTGGTGGACCTGCTCCACCTCAACAGTCTTACATGACCCCAGCAGAGGTCAGGATTAAGAAGTTGTCAGGATTAGGAGTCACAGCTCAAAAAACAACCTCTTTTTGGTCCCCAGCAACAGGCTAAGCATTCACATCATGTGTTTATGACTCATTTGTTTTTTTTGTCCATCTCAGCCTGAATAACACATCAATAGTTCTGAGCCATAATGACCCTAATCTGGTCAAAATAGCACAGTAGGGTATGTACTCTGCTTTGACTAAACTGTTTGAAAGGAAATATTAGACATGAGTTGTACTAAAAATGACTTAATCCTGCATTCCTTAAAGAGTGTTTAAAATTTAGCATTTTAGTAATTCAAGATTAAGGAGATCTGCGACATTTTAAAATGGATGAAAGATGGTTAATGGATATTCATGACAAAGTGAGATTCTTTTTTTCCTGTAAAGTAACTGCGTTACACTGTTTTGAAAGGTGTTATGTAAATTCAGTTTTTCATCATTATTAGTACTATTATTGTTGTATAATACACACACACAAAAAAAAGAAAACTGGTAAATCAGACAACACCTCAACTTCTCACTACTGATATTTGTTGTGAGAGTCAGTTTGTATAGAACAGTGGGCAGCTCATGAATGGGAAGTGGGACACGGCCTTATCCAGTCAGTCACTAGGCTTTAATCTTGTTAAGACATCTCACTCCAACAGACTGCACACTCAATATGGGATTATGGTTAAGATATAGAATTCACAGTGGTGCAATTTAGCTCTGCTTCCTATATAATACAAGATGTTCCTGCATTGCATGATGGTCCAGTCAGCTCAGGAGCTAATTACTCCTGTGCCGTTGGCAACCTTTCTCTCTCTCTTGCTGCCAAATAAGTGGTGCTTGTTGAAAGGCGTTGGCGAGCATCACCTCTTGACCCTGCTGCTTCAGTTTTCCTTCCACCATTTCAGAAGTGTTATTGTGAACACATGAGAGTCTCTGAGATTTCCTCTTGTGGTAAATAACTCTGATCACCAAGCGCTGATATCACTAATGAGCTGCTCTCGTTTCACGTTACCCTTAAGTGGTCACGTCCCACTAAATCAATGCCTGCGTCAACAGGGGATAGTGTTCGGTGTTCATGCATACCACCTGCCTGCTTTACAGACAAATCTCAGCCAGAGGACATTTAACAACGAACTTATGATTAAAAGTGTTGCAGCTGCCACAGAAATCCCATAAGTGCAGCTTTTTTTTTTAGTATTCCAGTAAAATCTATTTCAGTAACATAAACAACAGGATATAATTATCTTGCACCAAACATACTGCTGCTTTGATGGAGGATGTAAACAGGTAGTAAATTAGCAATGGTGATGGAGATGGTATTGTGGCACAATTACAGCTCACACAAACATGCCAGAAAGAACAATCTCAGATATTTTCAGCCTCTGAGAGCTGCAGTGTCAAATACATTTTTTCCTTTCCATTGGTCTGAGTATGAGAACATTACAGGATCAAAAGGAGAATCATGTTCTGTTTTCAGACAATGGTTGAATCACACAAACATTTTCCTTCCTCATCTTTTCCCCTCGGCTTCCTAAAATAAAAGAGGATCTTCTTTCATTTCAAACATGTACAGTAGGACCAAATCTGACCGCATACAGTCAGTCTTTACAAGGATGAAAATTAAAGTCATGTTAGGTTGGATCCTTTCAAAGCCTTCCTCAATAGCATGCACTCTTGAATTAAATTGAAAGAAAGACAACAAAAAAAGTTTATATACAAGTGAGAAAAAGTTTGACGTTTCTTACAATTTTCCCCCTCAGTTACATTTTCTTAACCAGGTACAAGCGTGTACATTCACAACACAAAATTTAGAATTTGACAGAAAGCTTGTATTACAGTGTTTGACAATTGCCTTGACTTGGTTTTCACATCAGTTAAAACACTTACGGAAAACGGAGCAACATTGTCATTCCTTACGCCACGGGAGTATCAGGAAAACTCAGGAGGATTTTCAACAAACACTGCATCCAGGTGCACTTCAAACCCAGTAACACACTTAGGTAGAAATTTGTCCACCCTAAGGACAAAACACCCAGGCAAAAACAGAGCAATGTAGTAATGCCATTCAATGTAGCCAGGAGTGCACAGACCTGTACATTGGAGAAACAAAACAACCACTCCACAAACGCATGGCACAACAC
>JBBPCS010000393.1:3849673-3865261 GCA_037974645.1 Hollardia meadi
CCACATCATGGCCAAGTGGGTCTACGACCAACATGTGACTTTAATGACTCTGAAACCCAGAACTCACATGACCTCAATGACTCTGACAGGGTTAAAAGCCTGTACTCCCCACCAGTCAGTTAGAACTGATGAAGCCTCTTGGAGGAGAGGTGAAACTTCTTCAAGAAACTGAAGCAAGTCCAGTTGTCTTCTCTCAGCACTTAGATATACCATGACCTGGATGACTGAGAATCTTCATCAATGTATATATTATAGTTTTATAAAATGGCCCCGGTACCCCATACTCCTGTAGTACCCCCAACAGGAGCCCCCCCAAGTGTCAACAAGACAGCCCAACAGTGTCCAAAGCCTTCAGCATCACCAGCTGAATCTCATCCACCCCTGGTGCTTTGCCACCGAGGAGCTTCTTGACTACCTCATCGACAATTCACCCTCACTATCCGTTTGGGTTTAACAGGTCTGTCTAGCATCTGATCCTCCACCAGGTGGTGATCAGTTAACAGCTCTGCTCCTCTCTACACCCGAGTGTCCAAAACATAGGCCCACAGGTCTGATGATAAGACCACAAAGTCGATCATCAACCTTTGGCCTAAGGTGTTCTGGTACCAAGTACACTTATGAACCACCTTTCGCTTGAACATGGTATTTGTTATGGTCAATCCATGACTAGCACACAAGTCCAATGACAAAGCACCACTCAGGTTCAGACCAGGCAGGCGGTTCCTTCCAATCACTCCCCTCCAGGTTTCTCCATCGTTGTCAATGTGAGCATTGAAGTCCCCCAGCAGAGCTATAGAGTCCCTAGATGGTACCCTTTTACAGGATGCCACCCAGTGACTCCAAGAAGGTCGGGTGCTCTGAGCCGATGTTCGGTGCATAAGCAAACACAACAGTCAGATCCTGCAACTTGCAGTTGCAGAGTGGCGACCCTCTTGTTCCCTGGGGAGAACTCCAACACATCAGCGCTCAGCAAGGGCCTTGTGAGTATCCTCAGAATTGCGTCAATGCTTTTTGCAGATGATGTGGTTCTGTTGGCTTCATCAGTCTGCGACCTTCAGCGCACGCTTGGGTGGTTTGCAGCCAAGTGTGAAGCAGCCGGGTTGCGAGTCAGCACCTCCAAGTCTGAGGCCATGGTTCTGTCGGAAAGCAGTGGATTGCTCCCTCCGGGTTGGGGGTGACTTGCTTCTTAGCAATCCTATGTTTATTGTTTCTGCACTCAAAGATAACCAATTCTGGTATGTTCTACTCTAGCCTACATATTGATAAGTGATTCTGAGTAATGACTGCTATACATTAGTGTCTAATTAGGGAGATTATTAGACATTGGCTGAGGTCTGTTAAGTACAGTAAAAACATGAATCTTTTCTAAATGAGACTGTGTGTTTGGAAGGTCTGCATAAAGCTAGTAGGAAGTGATAGTACTTGAGCTCATGTTTATTGTTTCCAATGTCCAGAGTGAACTTCCAGACTCAAAACTTATTGAATCTAATTATGAATCAGATTTTTACTGTGCTACACATAGTCTTGTTTCTTGCTGGCAGGCATTTTTTTCTTCGAGGAGGGGGCAAGAACAGCAATACTGCTAGTCAATCACAATAGGGGACTATGAATAATACATTATTATGTTAATGACCCAAACAGCCTGTTTAATTTGAATTACCGGTAAATTAAACTCAATGTGGGATACTGGTGAAAACAAATTCACAAATTTATCTAGATTAATTTTAACATGAAATTTGGAAAATATTCCTTTTAACTTTAAGACAAGCTGCTGATAAATTATTATTATTATTGTTTTTATAAATAAATGTTATAAATGTTAATAAAAGCAGGACAAGTATTTTCAGAATGCAAAGATTATTTTCATTATCCATCTTTCTACCAAATATTTTCTATTTTGATAAATTTATCAAAAAATCAGTTTGGTCTATAAAAAGTCACAAAATCATTGATCACAGTGATTTCTAAGTGCTTGTTGACCAACAGTTGAATATCTAAAACTTATATCATATAAGACAAAAAAATCAGCAAATCCTCACTTCTGTATTTAATCAATTTAGAAGTAATTTTTAAGTAGCCTACTTGTACATGAGTACCGGTAGTTCTGCTGCTTTGTACTCCACTACAATTCAGAAGGAATTATTGTAACTTTTGCTCCACTACTAGATTCAGATTAATAATAAAAAATATAATCAACAAATAAATTGATAGTGTTGTCTGACTTTATTGATCCCCAAGTATATAAATAATTAATATATATAAAAATGAATTAAAATAGCCACACACTTACTAGCAGCAACATTTAAGTGTACAAATCAATGCACCAATAATCATAATCCAATAATGACTGACAGTCTTATCAGTTTGTTGTGTAATCCAATAAACTCCAGTCCGTATTTCCCCTCAAGCCCATCTGGCTCACTGGCAGGGTTTGTTTACTGGCGGAGAGGCTGGGAAGAAGGGGAGCTTACAGGATCTGAGAGACTGTACAATCTACCTCTGTGTGTGGAAGAAGAAAGGGAAAAAATAAGTCGAAAACTTAATTTCACCTACTTTTCTCTCATTCAGATACACGCCCTGTTGTGGGAGCAGTCAGCTGTGCAGAGAATAAAAACTTGGGAGCATTTTTTTTTTATTTCCAAACAAAAAAGGAGAGCGGTGTGCAGTGCTGCTAAGCCACAACGCAGTCTGACTGTCAGCCTTTCTGAGAGTGGACGTCTCACTAAAATCTCTGCACTGACTGAAGAGGAGGTGTCGCTTTGGAGCTAGCCAGCTGCCCGATTAACACATTATCTCACATGAAAAATACGTCAACTGTAATGTTTTGTGCTCGCTGGAGGACTTGAGGGAATTTTTACGAAAGACACGTACGCCACCACGCATGCCACTACCACCGAGTCAGCAGCAAACGGCTCCAAAATTCATCTAAATTAAGTTAAAGGTCGCTTTTGCTTAGATGTTTATCTCTTTATACAAAGAATGAACATTGCAGCTGCATGTGAGTGCCGTGGGGTTTCTTAAAGTTAAAAAATAATTGAGAAGGTGGCTGAAAAGCAGCGCAAACTTAACTTGTGGCCTGGATTGGAGTGGCGGAGCCAGACTAGGTTGCTGGCTAGCTAGCTTAACTGCCGTTCGCTAGCTAGCCCCTAAGGTTAGCTTCTGCTCGGGCAGCAAATCTGTTTTTGCTTATTTTTTCCCCGACACGGACAGACTCAACTGGGCCAGATTAACTAACCAATGCCGTTAAAGACTAAAAAAAGTGCGCTCTTGTCCTGTGCTGGTGTTTGTTAACGGGGCTTTTCCATGAGGTGGCTAACTTTAGCAGCAGTGGCAGCGCTAGCTTGTGTTTGACTGAACACGTTGGACTCGTTCCTCCGCCCATCTTCCGGGATGTCTATTTATTTTTGTTTACCTGTTGGCCCACGCCGCGAAACAAAACCAGTTTCCTGAAGGTATTTATCCTTCAGTTTGAACTGTCCTCTTCGTCAAGGATTATTCTGTATTTGACCCGGAATAGTGCTGGATGGTGTCATTTCAAGAGTCAGTTATGTGGCTCCGGACTTGTTTGGGTTTTGTTTTGACCGCTTTTTGCCTTGTGATGAGCTGTCATCGAGCGAGTGGAGAGAGTAAGTAACACTAATTATCACATTTGGCCGTGGTTAATAGCTGTTATTAATAAGTATTTTAATTATTAAAAATAATGTTGTAATAAGTGCTTAGTTACAACTGCTTGTGAATTCAGTTAAGAAAATGTGTCCGTATTTTATAAAACGAGGACAAAGAAATGATAAACAACAGATTCAGTCTCTCATTTAATTAAAAAAAAGAAGTCTGTCAAACAGTCAACAATTTTGTCTGTTGCAGGGGAGGGGATTAACACTGAAATCTAAATATGGAAATGATTTAAATGAATTGTTTTACGTTTTTATATTTTAGAGATCAGATGAATTGATATTTAACATCTACACGTATGGGGCTGTAAATACAAATTATAAACTACATTCAATAGCCATTGCAATTACATCAAATAGAGAAATCAATATTTGAAAATAACATACTAGTGATCAGTGCAGACACCTGTACGTCCCTGCTGCAATATTGTCACTCCGTTTTGTTTTGTTAATAAAGGTGATTTGTTTATGGCAGGTAGGCAGCAACAGTGGTTTTATAGACAGTCGCTTCATTGAAGGGACAAAGGTTAACACTTATCGGCTATTTGATTCAGCAGGAACTGTAAACAAAATGCTTTGTCCGAAATGAGTAAGTAGACAGAAAATTTAGAAGAATTAATTGCAGAATGGAAAGCCTAGGCTCGTTGCTGTGGTCAGTGCAGGAATGTAACAATAAGTCCTCTTTACAGCTCCTGACAATCCCTTTATATTCACCAGCCAACAAGCCCGGGTGATAAGAATGAATGAACACATTTGCAGTCACCCGGAGACATTTTCACATTTGTCAAACACCACAATGACTGCTCACACTCGCTGCTTTACTCTGTTGGAATCTGACACTTTCAGCAAATATTGGTTATACTTATGAGGAAATACTTTTGGTTTAAACCACTGTATAGTAAGTGTGCATTTTCCAGACATATGTACATGTAACACATTGTTACAGATGCCAGGAGATGGTATCTTTTTTTTTTTTAATCAAAGCAGACGATTCAGTGGGGTTTTCTGCTGATTTATGTGACATTAAAATTTCAAACTTCATCTGTTAAGAGCGCTTCATGTGGTTTCTCCACTGCTCAGACTTAAGGACTCATTGAAATAGCAAAATAAGTATAGCTGTTCTTTTGACATATGGCTTTGCATAGTTGGCTTGTGTTCAGTACACATGTCATTGCTTTGCTTTGTAATGCAGACCTAAAATATTGCTAAAAATGGATGGCAAGAAAGATAGCAACATTAATTCAAAATGTAAATAATGATTAAAAGCTAGGGGAATTAAAATGTATTTGGCAATATCAGTTAGCGCTCTGTAGTGTGATTGACATGTATACAAAAGGTTTTAATAATTGTCACACTCAATCATTTCCTTCAAATATTTGCCTACAACAGAGAGTGCATGTCTGACTATATTACATTAGTTTTTGTGCATAGTTGAAATATATCAGGCTTTTACAGATGCTTTTATTAAGACTATCTGCTAAATTCCTCTAATAATTGCTCTGGTAACGTTTTCTTTTCTGATCTTTGAGAAAAAAATCTTCAAGGTTTGTTTGTTTCAGTCATCTTGACACAAGCCCATAAAGTACCACACACTCCTCCGTTGTTCAGTAGGAAGTTTGTCCACTTTATGTACAGTGCGTAGCCCCAGGTAGCTTTAAACCTCATACTGCTGCAGTCTATGGCAGTAGTTTGATTAATTTGACAGTAGCACAGGCTCTCTCTCACCTTTCATCATATTTTAGTGAGGGGCAAATGGAGCGATGTCATCAAATCAGTTTGATCAAGAATTTTAAGACATAATTTGAAAGCATGTTGTGTGATTGCGCTGCAGCCCCCTACTCCCTCCTCTCAGACTTGAGAGCGAACCACAGAAGGGAAGAATTGAACATGGGCCTCACACTGGCCGATTTCATAAGCTTCACTGAGCAGTTTCGAAGTCAGGAAATCTAAGGAGCTACTTGTTGGTAGCTGCCCCGCTCAGCTTGATGGAAAAATTCACTTAATAAAGAGAGCTTATATTTAGTGCTAGTGTGAATTGATTTAATTTGTTTAGCATCGTCTGGCATTTGAAAATTTGAGTGTATATTGTATAATTCATACTTTCATCTAGCCAAATTTGGGCCTCTTATGTAGTTGCATTACATTCGAGTCACAGAGCTTAGCACCTGTTTTACTTTTCACCTGCTCTGAAAGTATATCCAAAAGCCTCAGAACCCAACCAATCTGGATGAAAAAAAAAAATTCTGTCTGCTGCAAAATGAAAAAGATTTTTAACCCGTACCTCAGTTTGTGCCACTGTTTCCTAACAAAGATGTTCGCTGGAAATTACATATGTCTGTGCTAAATTTGTACAATGTGAAACAAAATGTAAAATGATATTTGACTATGCCACTATTCCTTCAGGCTATTTGACTTTTAAATGCTAATTTTCCGGCACTTTGAGACATATTGTTTTCAGCTTGTCTTTTCTATTTGTGGTCCTTTGTGAAGTTTAGTATGTTGTATGTATATGATGGTCTTATTAATTGTGTGTTGTGTTGAATGTTGTCCTGTCTGTCCTGTTGCACTGGGAGCTCGCCAAGCCAAATTCCTAAGAATGATGGTTATATTGGCAATAATGTTAACTAAATAGTTAAGCCCAGTTTCCCAGCTACACCGCTGAAAGTGCCAGAAGTCGTCAATGGAGGTGAAAGCGAGGGCGTTTAAATCAGTCACTCTTCTCTAACCCAATAATTGCCCTTCAAAATAAACCAAGATTTAGGAAACTACTTAGGAAACCCGGCAGCAGTAAAACTGTAATTCAGTGATCAAACTCTAACACTTACAGCAGAGGACAGAAGCAGACCACCCATAAATGACACCAAAATACAGTATAGATTTTCAGTATAGTTTTTTATTACATGAATATTTACTCGGCAGTATGGCGGATAGCCTTCCGAGATTTACTCGTGAAATCTACCCCCATTTTGCGGTTGCAGGGTGTTAATTTCTGAACCTGGCCCTGTGACTCAAATGTAATGGTAATAAAACTGTGGTTAACTCCCAGCTTGGTTCACCTACTGTTATATGTGGAGGTCTCAGCTGGTCTGGTTGTCAGACTGCAGCGTATTGTGCCATGATAACTCATCACTTTGTCAAGAGTGTCAAATAGCAGGGGTTCGCCTTCAAGCCACCCGCCAGCCTGTTGTTGAGGACTAATCTGGTCAGAGCAGGTCTTGTACATAGGCGTATCGGTGACCTGGCACTCTTGATTTGTGCCTCGCAACAAGGAGAGCAATTGTAAGGTGATGAAACTGTCACTCACCTGCTGCCTCTCCAAAAACACTTATACAAAAATGCCACACACAAACTGCCACTACTGTCTCAAGTACCAAAGTCATGAGTTGTTTGACATGTATACAATAGAATGATTTTTGGCACTTTTCACCCTCAACAATGGCTATCTAATCCTTGTTGACAGGTTCACGTTTGAAAATTATATGCAGCTTGAAAATGGAGTGATGTGGCACACCTGCAATCTTTCACTCTGACCACACAGGTGTCTGACAAGGAAGCCTTGTTGTGTCAGATCTTTACCCGTGACAGCGTGACCCGGTTTAAAGGAAATGTGCTTGTTATTGTGCTCTCACACCTTGGAGGTAATAATTACCTCACCGCCAATTTTGGGAGAGAGAATAAATTTGTGAGCAAGTGCAGCTGGTAGGCAACTGAATCACCAAACGATCTTTGGTCCAGAGCCATTTCTCTACAGGATACACTTCAAACAATCCCAAGAGGGAACTTAGTGGTTTTATAGGCTCTCTCTTTTACTCCATTTCACCAGGGCTTTAATTACTTTGCTCTCATTTTATTCCACGGACTTGGAGTTGTATTGTCATTGTGTTGCACTTGCCATGTCACCCCTACAAACAGCTGGAACACTTGATAACCTGCTCTACCCCCTGCCCTGCTCACAAGGCATTTATGGGAGAGCCTCTTCTGTTGAGGATGACTTGACCAATTTCGCAAGAAGGTTGTAACTCTTTACAGTTGTTATGCCACTTTCTAACAATTGTAATATCTAATCCTGTGCAACTAAAGAGATGACAAATCTCTCTTAATTAACTGTAATTGCAGCTAAATGGTTGTCATATTCAGAAAAGGAGTATGTTTTATATAAAATGTCATTATTTCATCAGTTTGGAAGAGCGATTTAAAACATTTTGAAAACTTTCAAAAGTTATTGGACGTTTGTGTTTTAAAGGTATACCTTGAAATTGATGGATGATTAGGTTTTACAACCCTTCTTTAAGTGGATCACATCACATGTCAGTTTGGACACAGCGAACATGCATCTCAGTGACCTTGGCATTTTGTGGTTAGTTTTAGCCTAGGTTAGAAAACAACAGAACAGCGAAACCTTGAAAAGGGAAGTGTTGCAATCACTGAGTGTTTGTGTTTCTGCTTACTGAGGCCTCAGTTCTCTCCGAGGCCCAGCGATAATATATGCCATCAGTCTAACAACTGCCCCCCCCCCCACCCTTTCTATCCACCTCCTTCACAAGATCAGAAGCGTCAGTGCCTGTTGATGCTTGCAGCTGTAGTGAAAGGATTGTCGGGTTGTACATTGTGCCACTGAGCACGCCGTAAACAGAATGTAGAGCTGGTTTTCTTTAGTATAGATATGTACAGTATTTGTCTTCACACCTCAGATATATACTATACAGTAGATTTTGATTTAAATTTAGGACCAACTTGTGACCTAAACACAATTAACATCAGGCATTCACAATGGTATCCATGTGGATTTATAATGAGGATTACACTTCGTAATAATAACCTGGTCTTGTTTCAAATTTGTCTGCATTATTATTGTACAGAATTGTGACATGGAAATTGCAGAAAAAGTGACAGAAGTCAACTGGCAGATATAAACAAACTGACATTTTCTTCTCGTGGATGATTTGTTTTCCTCAAATGTGATCAAGCTGTATGGATTGGATTTCCTGTATATCTGGCTGAGTTTGATTGTGGTCTGATCACAGTGTGAACCAGGCCACCTTCAGATGCCAGTATTATCAATGAATAGCTTTGTAATTTTTAATACATTCTTTTTCCGGTTCACACATATCTACAGTATTTTAAGGGACAAATGGAAGTGAAAAACTGTCGAGCCCTGGCACTTGTAGGACACTTTGTCCATGTTGGCTTTAGTAAACATTACTACAGCTGAGGACTGTGTGATACATTTGAAAGTTCTGGAAAGCCAGTAATTGGACCTTGAGTTGGGTTTGTTGAACTACTTTTTACAAACTTAAGAATGAGCTGTTGTGCTTTACTTTAATTGATTTCATTTTCCTATTCATTGTGTTTTTAAATGTCTCTGCATTTGAAAAGTGCTACATAAACCAGTTTTGCCTTGGTTTGTTAGTAGGATAAATCCATCAATTAATCAGTGATTCAATAAATCCTGTTATTACTTGTTTTTTTCTTGCTCACATTGTTGCTGAAATGGGAAACCATCATACAGCTCCTTTTTAAGTAATCTTAAAGGTTCATCTTTTAGGGGTGCAGGCAGTGAGAGACCCTGATGGCATCAGTCAATAAAAATCTACCTCTCTAATGACTGTAATCGACAATTCTGAGCACCAATGGTTGTGTTTTCAGTCTTGTCTATCTCAGAATATTTGATTTATTGAGAGCTGGAGCTGACCTCGTCACCACTATAACCTTTATGTCTCCCAGTTTTTTTTTTCTTCCCCAAAAATACACAAAGCATTTAACTTCTGGGATGCACCTGGTTTGTTATGCTTTAAGTTTTAATTTTGACCAGAGTTTCGTTTCTACACATGGAGAAGTCAATTTAGCTGGTTCTTTCTCTGGTGCCGCTCTAAAATTTCTCACTTACACACCAGGGCTGTCATGTTCCAGTTTCCAGTGTGAGCCACTATCTGTACGGCCGGAGTGTATTAGATTCTCTATTGGGAATGCAGTGCTAAAAATACTGGCCTGGCTGAAAGTGTACACTGATAGGAGCCTGAACTCACCGCCATGTGATGATTTGCCTTCCTCACAGGGTCACTTAGTTCTCTGCTGGCAGTCTAACTGCATCTGCAGAACCACTGTCACATTGTATTGTAGACCGTCAGCATCTTTGCCTAAAAAAATGTTTCGTTTGACTGTGTGTGTGGTGTCTGAGAACTAAGGAGACTCTTTGCAGTTATGAATGTGTTCCTTGATGGAACTACAGTAAGCTACATTTGCTGCCGACTCCTCTGGCAGTTACCGTCAGTTTGATAGGAAATGTTTCATTGGGCGGTGGATTGTTGAAATTACAGGCTTGTGGTGTGCCATTCATGCTTACCATTTGGCTATATTCCCAAGACCACAAAGAGAACTGCAGATCTAAATGTAGTTTAAAAGAGAAATGTACTTTTTAACATGCCAAGTTGTTTGTAATAGCTTGCAGTTTAAATCCATTTAAGGACATTTTGTGTGTACTTTAAACAAGCCTCAAAGTTGTAGGTTGAACAACTTGAATTGAATTACCGCAGAGTGAGCATGCTGGTTAAGGTCATGGAGCGAAAAGCTGGTTGTTTGGACTCAGTAATTGGACACTCCATGTGTGTGCTGGTTGTCTTTTACTGTTATGCAACAGAAGGTGTAAAATGAGCTGCTGCCATAAAGAGGTGCACGCCTAGCAGTTATACGGCTTCCCCACATGACTGACCAGTTGGCCTGATGTGCCCAGCTCAATGGTGGGTCGGTTGGTAAACAAATACAGTCCTCTCACCAGGCAGCACAACTCCAGCTGCACCCATGACTTATGAACTGTAAAATTGGCCCTGGAATGTCCCAGGTTTAAGAAAACGTCTTTGCGAAACATCATTACTTGTGTTATGTCACATAAAGCATATGTTTGAGAGCTTGGTTCAGCTATTTTAATAATCAATTAAGTAATTTCTTCAGGAAAAAAGGCTAAAAAATTGGTGTATGTGGTTTCCCAAATGTGGCAAATAATTGACAGATAAATAATATTAAGTTGCAACCTTACATTCATCTCCTGTACTTCTTTATTGTAATACAATAGAATTCTAAATGATTAAGACAGTAAAAATGTAACCCGTCTGCACTACAGCATAGTTAAAGAATTTCTCATCAAAACATGATCATGTGTCTGGGTGAGGACAGACAAAACCACAAATCTACTACTGGTGCAATATGCAGCCATTACTGCAACACTTCCCCTCACAGACAAATATTTTTCATGCATTAGCTAATGTTTTTTGAGTTTACGGAAGCAACCCCACAAATCAACTCAGCATAACCAAGGATGAGCACAGCCTCACTCTGAGGACAGCACTCCATATTTGACATTGGCTCCCGGCCAGATATGTGGTTGCTAAACAAAATGTCAGTGAAGTTGGTCTGGTCTTCATCAAAGCCAGAGACATAACTGCATATTTTTCAGTAAAATATCCCCTCTAATTACCAAGGGAGCTATTTTTTCCCTCCTTGAGACCATGTCTGACTTCTTGAACCCCGTTTTTCCAGTTTACAGAATAGATGTCTTGCCTCATGCATCAGTCACGTTCAGCAGTTGTAATCCATGCAAGAGTTAAAGCATTTCCTATTCATAAGGAAATACTGTTCAGATACCTCTAAGACCCTACTGTACAATATTTTTTACGTAAATGTTTTTTGTCAGGTATCTAGTTTTTAAAGAACCTGTGTCTTTCCTTTTATGTCTTTTCAGTTTGTCCAAGCAAGGACATCCGGAACAATGTGACCAACCTGCAGACACTTGAGAACTGCACTGTGATCGAAGGCCACCTGAAGATCTTACTCATGTTCAGGACCAAGCCTGAGGATTTCCGAGGCCTCAGTTTCCCTGATCTCATAGTGGTCACTGATTACCTGTTGCTCTTTAGAGTTTACGGCCTGGAGAGCCTCAGCGACCTCTTCCCCAACCTAACTGTGATCAGAGGCAACAATCTCTTCTTCAACTACGCTCTAGTGATGTTTGAGATGCTCCAGCTGCGAGAGATCGGCCTCCATAGCTTGATGAACATCACCCGAGGAGCCGTGAGAATTGAGAAGAACCCAGATCTCTGTTATCTCTCCACTCTGGACTGGTCCAAAATCCTGGACTCAGTGGAGGACAACTACATCATGGCTAACAAGAATGACAGGGAGTGTGGAGACGTGTGTCCAGGGGCGGCCATCGGGAAGACCACCTGCCAGACGACCACCATCAATGGCCACTTCAGTGAGCGCTGCTGGACTCAGAACCACTGTCAAAGAAGTAAGAAGTCTTTTGTTATATTTCCCTAACTCTCATGTAGTACATTTTATCTATGATTATGGCAGAACTGTAGTCATGCAATCTGCAAACAAACATCAAACCCAGGGCCTGAATCCAGGACCGTTGTACTGCATATCATGGCCCTGGATGGCTGTCAGAGGGAACCCGAACATTTCAACATTCATAAAATTCAGTACAGAAAGAAAGGTGAATGGTGATAGCAGCAATCCAGTGTCAATGCTTTAGATGCTTTGTATAGACTTTAATAGAACTCACCCAATCTTGTAAGTAAATCTTGTCTTTTGATCCTTTTATTACTGCCTGACAATTCTTTTATAAGATGCTAAAAAAGATTGTCTTTCATCTAGTGAATTTTTCTTTTCCAAATTCTTCCAACAACAAATTTTCAGCAGCAAATTTTATGAATAGAGTGACTGAAATGTTTGGATTTCTTTTTAGTAGCCACCATGATATGTAATATGGCTTACAGTTTTGAAAATGAATGCCAAGCCAAAACATTTGCTAGTCCAAGCTTTTACTGCAAATGTATATCGGTTCCAAATATTAGTTCAGTCTCCTTGATTACTAATTATTGGTATCGGCCCTGAAAAAACTTATCGGCCGATCCCTATCATAAAACCCTTGAAATTGACCATATTAAAGTAAAATCTTCTGTTAAATAATAAGGTCATAATCTGTCAATCTTGCACCGAGGTCCACTCAATAGCTTTTCCCAGAGCTTTCTACCACATCTATCTGTTTTAATCAGCAGATGGAGCTTGCTCAGTTTTGGCCCATATATGTCACAGAAACGGTATCAAACACTTTGAACATTTTGTTTTATTGAACATTATTGTCATATGAAGTTTTGCCCATGACCAGTAGCAGCTCCTTCCTTAGTTCTCAGCTTCTTTCCATCAACACATCATTCCATTCCACGATATTGTCCTGCCCAAAGGGCGTAGTAGCCTTAGCCCATGAATAAATAACGGACTGAGAGGTTGACATGCTGTTCACTTCTTTACTTGTACTCTGTATACAACACTTGTAAATAGAAAACTTCAATAGAAAAATAGGACCCATTGTCATGATACCGTGATACCGAGTCAAGTCGAGCAAACTGTGCTGGGTGATAGACACTGAAGTGAGACCGCAAGTTTGTGGTGTTGCCCTGCTTAGTCATCACCTGCTTGCGGCAAAGACGACATATGGCCTCATTTAAATCCTTTGGCTCTCCATTTTCTCCAACTTTAAAGCCAAAATATTGCCAAATTGCTGAGCTAGCATTCTTCTTTGAAACTAAATCCTCCATGTCTGTGTATTAAAGCATGCCTACATCATGCCGCCGCCACGGCAGTTCTGCGTGCATTTGCTATTCAAAATAAAAGTCCGAAGATGCCGTAACAGCTGTTTGATATTCGATATTGTGAAAAATATTGCAAATATCGCAATATTCGATAATATCGAATATCGGCCCAAGCCTACGCCCAACCAATCTAACATTTACAAAATTCAATCAAACAAAAGCACACAAATGTTTATGACAAAACAAGTTCTTTGTCTGCGTCAGAATTAATGATGAATCATAGTCTAAATGTTGTTTTGCCAAAAGTTAGTTATGTCCCTTTTTAGTGTTGAAATGTCAGCTGTGTCTTTTGTTCAGGTTTAGTTAAGTTGGCCAATTTCTGTGTCAATGCAGCTTGAACTGCACTCTGTGACGCAACAACTCGCCAGTTAGTCTATGTTTACGCTCAATAGACTGCAGTGTTGTCATTGCTCATGTTGTGTAGAGGAGGCAAAGAAGATATTAGACGTCATGGCACATTTCTCATTGTGCCCTTTAAGCACAGCTCCTGTGACATGGGCCATTCCCTCTATGTCCTGGCTTTGACTGTAAAACGACAAGCCCTCCCATTTCACAGTGCCAAAGAGTTCAAATTCAAGTGCTGAGAAGAATTTTGCGCATGGGTGCTGTCTGAACACCTTGGCTCACACTGTTACGCAACAGTGCGTACATTGGTTTAACAGCACTCTTGAACGAGTATCTGCACATGTGTGCTTTTACAGGCTCTTATTCCTGTTTGTTTGGTGTGGCGGCTACATGCAGTTTCTGTTGAGTGGAGTGAGGTCCATTATTATGCTCCTCATTCCTCTTGCCTATGAAGAATATTTTTTATAGAATATTATATATATCATCACAAAGATATCTGCAGAACAAGCCCAGAAGGCCTGTTGTCAGATTGTGGTGGTGTGGTGAAAGTCCAGGCAGAAGTGTTACATATAAAGTCTCACAACAAAGATGATTTCCTAATTGTGTGTGATGATGGGGAATCTAGACCAGGTGATGACTGGCAATCTCTGATCTCTAGTCATGGGTTTGCATTTGGTAGGGGCAGAGCCTTTGGTCTTGTGGTCTGGGCCCTGCGGTTTTCTGCATACTTTCACCAGGGCTGCTCTACCATTATAACACTCCAGGGCAGCCCAAAGGTGTTTTTTTCACAGCGCCAAATGAAAAGGAATAAAACTATAATGAGAGTTCTCTGCCGCATTTTGCTGTCGTTTATGACAGCTTCTCTGGCCTCTCCTCTGAGTGTTTAACCGAAGATGGGACTGTCACACGCACACAGACAGACACACATAGGAGTGGACAGAAGAGCAGAGAAGTAAATCAGGTGATGTGAAGGTAACGTTTTAGCAGTTATTGTTTTTATCACAGCAGGCTTGTCAGGGTAACGGTGAATTGTTACGAACAAGCTAAAACAAAATCTGTAACCTTACTGTTTAACCTAGTTTTTGAATTAATAAAAAAGAGCCTTTAAGAATACTGATAAAGAACTGGCAATAATAGTATGGATAAGATAAAGTTAAAATCCTAACAATACCAACTCTTGCAGCTGGTTCATGGCCTCACCCTGACTTTGGGAGGATGAGCAAATTACATTTTAAATCGCACTATAGGCTTTGTTTAATGTTTTTTTCTGTGATTATTATTTTTTATGGCACACTGTGTGATTACTCACAAAAATTCGGAGGATTACTTCAGGACATTGCCCTTACTTCGGCAGTGAGTATTATTTGTTTTTCACTAGTGTCTGAGTGCAATGTGTAAAACTATGACCTGTGTTTTATTAAATAAATATTGTAATGACAATCATCTAAAATCATGTGAAAATGCAGAGTTTTTAGACAAATAACATAATATTTTCTTGGGGAAGGACCCTAAGACTATATGACTGCCCCACCACAACCACAGCACCTAAGCCCTTTCAGAAACCAAGGGAAAATCCTGCTTTCATTAAAGCATGGAAAGATCTGTTAAGCCCCAGCTAGAACATTTGAGAGATTGCAAGGAATTGGGTGTCCTCCTTATATGTACCCTGTTATGTCTTCTATAGACCTACTAGTTCTTAAAGTAAGCTACTTTTCCCAAAGTTGTTGCAGTCTTTATTCTCTGCTGGGTTTAGGACTGCTTTTGTATAGCCTGCATATCTCTTTATAAAAGCAAGGAATCTCTGTCTGTCTGTCTGTCTGTCTGTGTCTGTCTGTCTGTCTGTCCGTCTCTCGCATGTCTCGAGAACCGCTCATCTGATCTGCTTCAAATTTGGCGAGTGACTCACTGGGGACTTGAGTGAG
>JBBPCS010000393.1:3865361-3892291 GCA_037974645.1 Hollardia meadi
CTGCAACCAGTTATATCAGAGGACATGCAATCAGCCCTTTTCAGACAGCTATGTTTTCTACGGGCACTGCACTAGTGGTATATAAACTAACATAGATGCTGGATCTGCTACCAAAAAAGGCATTTTAGATATTAAAGTAAAACAACCTTGATCCTTTTTTCATGCAAAAACCTCCCTCAAATATAGAATTGTGTTCCAAAACGTGTCTTTTCACTATCTTAACATAAAAGAACAACTGAAAAATGTTGATGTTGGATGTGTGTATAAGTTTTGTAAAGCAAAGTACTGGTAGTGGTTAAGTCTGTAAGTGCCAGAGGTGACTGTAGGTCATACACACTTTCTGTCGTCTGTATACCAACAGAAAACAAAGCTGCAGGACCACGAGGCTTGGCTTAGCTCCCATGTTTGAAGTCACAACCCATTTCCCTTCCCTGCTTCTATAACAGGGGTCATTTGAGCTTCTCCCAGTGCAACCACTGCTAATTTCCCCCTTCTTTTTACACCAAACTGCGTGCGTCCATTCAGCAAAGTGGCAAAACAAGGTTGCAGGTGATGGCCATTATCAAAGCAGATTAGATTTGGCTACAGAAACACACAAACACACACCATGTTAACAGCTTTAATGGTGGCAAATACAAGACATCATCTTTTTAAAGTGTCTCTTGAAATTTTATTTACCATTTTTTCCTAATTATGTTTGATATGTTATGGAGTTTCATGAAAGATAAATGCCAGACAAACACACTCCCATGCCAGACATTCATCCAAAAAAACTTCCTGTATATTACTTTGCATTTTAGAGGTTGTTTGTGTTTTTCTGTCATGTCACTTATTATTAGTAGTAGTCGTAGTATTATTACATGAGAGGACCAAAGTTTATGATATTATGGACTATATGCATAGACATCATGCCATCATGCACCTGTGTGAGCATGTCTGTGTATCCAAGCACCTAATGTAGTATAACCCAATTAGTGTGCACTACACTGTCCATTCTGTTTTTTCTAGTCTGTATTGGAATTGGAGTATGTCAGGGCTTTAAATGTCATTCCAAAAACTATGACGGAGTATTTTGAATAAAAAAAACAAACATGTTACTTGCAATGATCCGTATTTGTGAAACCCCAACTTCTGTGTCTAGTTTTTCTCAGGTCTGTTGTAAATACAGGCTTTTTAAAAAACTGTGGCAAAACAAAACAGGACTTTATTTCCTTTGAAAAATTTAATTGAAATGACCTGGTATATTACTCTTTAGTCTATTTACTTGTAATGAATTACTATTTCTTGCCAACACTCATTTGAAGATAATCGGCATTTGATTATGTTTTGGTAATGGCTGTTATGTGGCACAGTGTTGTTGGATGTCAGCTTAGCCTGAGCCCTGATCAGATCTGGCAGCTGAAAATATTGGCTGTGACCTGATAGTTAATCAGCGGCTTCCCATTGGGTTATTATTTTCAAACGGGGGTTTCACAAAAAAAAGAAAAAACTCAGGCCTTCAAGGGTGCCTCTAAAGTTGGTCTTCATTTTATTTAAATTGGGGGAAAATGCCAGTGGCAATGTGAAGTAGTTTCTTAGTCATATCAGTGCACATAATTTGGATTACTGTGAAATGTTCATGTTCTCATTTTGATATGTATAAGAAATTGAGAGAACATGACATCATTTAAAATAGGTGCTTTTACAGTAATTTTTTTTAAATTATTTTTTGTCCTGGATTGAGGAGCTCTTCAGATGATGGAGAGGATAGAATTGCTACTGCTTGCTACAGGATACTCATCAGCTCATAATGGGGAAGTGTCAATTTTAAGGCCTAAATGAACTTAAATGAATGAAGCATTTTTCATTGGTTAATCCATTCAGCCATCCATTTTTTCTATCATTAGGAAATACGTACTGTATATTGTGGTTATTAGATTTTTATTGTTGTAATTAAATGCACATTGCATTTGCTGAGTTGTTTTCTGTTGCAATAAAAGTGTCATCTTCACACAAAAGGGTCTTTAAATATCGTAATACATTGTGGCTCATCTTTGTTGTCAAAGCAGAGCAGAACATGTATTTCCCTGGCGACTAGTATTTTACCCACTTTATTAGAAGTGATCTGCATTATCTACCCTGTTATGTTACATATTTAATAAGAACAGCTCTTAGCAGACACCTCAACCTCTGATTGGTTTGCCCCTCTGCACATTTATAGCATGTGTGCCTGTTGGTTTTGCGCAGGTTGTCACAATTGGGAGTATTGCTGTGAATCACATTTGAGTCGGGTCAGGTGAGGTGCCAGACCTTTCTTGATATGGATGTTCCAAATTTAATCTTGACTCGCATCACGTACAGTATGTCCACCAATCACAAGATGGACTTGGCTATTACTCAGGGTCAATGTGTGTGTAACGGCAACACAGACGTGGGTTATAAATCAGACACGGGACATAACCTGTGTGTGTTTGTGTGTGCAGACATAGTGGGCAGCTATTGTTTAGTCTTGCTGCTAGGAAGCAGGAGAGTAACACTGTGGTGTAATCGTGGATATGAACACATCCGTCATTCACTCAGGCTGTATCAGAAGGAAAAGCGAGGTCATTGGTCACTACAGGGGTGAGTGGTTAGGGGTATGGGTCATGCCTCACCATTGACCCTCAGCTCTCCTCTCTGCCGACCTTGTCGCAGCTCCCACACGCAACAGTCAGCGCTGGCGCCACAATACTTTTCCACTCTGAACAATGGCAAACGTACAAGTTCACAGAGCGCTCTCCCCAATTGTTTCCTGTCTTTGTTGGTGTGCTTCCGCTCTGAGGTTATGAATGGACACAGACCTGGGGTGACGCCTCAGCAGTGGTGGACACTTTTATGAGACCAAAATACTAATGGGTGACCCATGGAGGACAGCAAGGCAGGAAAGAGGACAAACTTAGCTGCTAGTAAAGCTGTCTGTTGGGAAATAGGAGGATATTATTACTGAGCTTTATTATTTTGAGATGGAAGTGACACCTGGTGTGACCAAACTTGAAGAAGCTATGACTTAATTATATTGTCTTGACTTGTGTTCATTACTGGTACTGCGAACTGTGACTGTATGTCAATTTATACCTGCCAACGGTGTAAAGACATTCTTCTTTGATGTCTCTCTGACATAGTATAAGCCCATTACAACAGCCTGGTGGGGCTGTATCCATTGCTTGTAGCACTGCCTTAAAAACATCAACTGTGTTTGAAAGCCAAGCCATCCTTGTCGTCCTTCCATTCCATGAATCATTCCTTCTTTCTATTTTTGTCATCATGACCCCCATTCATTTGGTATCCTGTATATAATATTAAATCTTAAATCTGTAGCTTTCTGCATGTTCTTGCCCTCCACTGCAGCGGGAAGTAAATGAAATTGTTTTCGAACTAAAACTGAGGTGAAAGAAAATCGAGACTTGTGCTTGTTACAGACGATACAAACTTAACAGTTATGAAATGAATGAAAATGTCCCCTAACCCTAACCCTAATTCACCAGCGAGGACAAACGTAATTTACCTTATCTCACAATGTGCAAAATATATTTGCTGTCACAACTTCTCAGTACAGACTGCTTTATTACAGGCCTGCAGCCTCTATTCAGAGATCTCGCATAGCTTCAGACCAAATGTCATAATACAGTATATACTGTACATGCACATATGGCGTGCGAGTTTACAATGTAAGGGCCATTGATTTTCTTATGGGTTAGTAAACTACCTTTAAACTGTAAACTAAAGAAACATTACAACCTTGCATCATGTTTAAATTGCTTTCCTTTCTGTCTTTGTTTCAGCTGTGCAAAAGCTTCTAAACCAGTCTTCAACTTGTCTGTGAGCTATTTGTCTTTCAATTTAGTTTGCCTCAGATAAATGCTTCCTTTTTAGGTTTGGTGCAGAAAATTATAAGTAAAACTTTCGTAGAACTTTTCAGAACCAGGGTCACAAAGTGCTTCAGTTAAAAAAAAACCTTTAAAAAACATATAAATAAAATTAACATAAAGACAAGCACACATCTTTAAAGAATAAGAACATATCAGGGCATGGAAGCATTGACAAAGAGATCTTGAAGAAAGTTGCTGTACTAATGTTTTTTGGACGTGGCACAACTTGAAATCTACACCAGCTATATGTATTACAGCTGCATCACCATGCATGAAACAAGTGGCATAAAATGCTTCTCTTGATCTCCTGCAGGTATTTATAACCCTATTAGTAAACTTACTACAAATTCTGGTTTGTTTGACCTGATTTCTATTGCAAAACTTTGGTTTGTGATCAGCCGTAAAAAGAAAAAAAAGAATCATGCAAGTGCAGACAGATGTGTATACGTCATAAAAAAATCTATCCTCTCCCCCCCCCCAGTCTTCTGTTTTCATGGTATGAAAACACACACACACACACACACACACACCATGAGTTCTTTTCTCTAAACTGACTTAACTGCTCTGGCACTCGGTCTTGTGGAGCTGCACCCAGGAACCCTTGCCGTTCAGCTACTGGAGCCATTCCCATGGAATCCCAGACATTTCAGGCATTTGCTAAAGCTGAGCCGACAGGCGTTTCTTCAGCGCTGTACACGCTCACACTCACCACCACCAGCAGTAAAACAGCAGCAAGCTGTTTTATTGCTGGTGGTGTTTAATTAGACCTGCAGGAAAATGTTTCTTTTTATCTACTTTTTCAAGTTACACACGACTTTGATCCCAGATGTTTTATTGGTTTATTTAGTAATTTTTATATTAAATATGAAGATTTTTATTCTTGGGAAAATGATTTTTGTGTTTTAATTGTTTTTCTTTTGTGTGCAGTGTAAGGGTGCAATGGATCACAAAACTCATGGTTTGGATATTATTACAGTACAGAGTCATGGATCGAATAGTTTTTTTGGATTATTTAGTTTATTATTATATTACTATATTATTTTAAGTATTGTGATAGAAGCCTTTTTAATACATCTATGGTCACCATTCCATAGTCTCACTCAGTGATTGGTTACACGTCACGAATAATAGCCTATAAACAGTGAAGGCTACTGACAGGCTAAGAGAGACTCGAGCTGCTCTGGTAAAGGTGGAGCTGTGAGTCCAAGGGAACGCAGCACATACTTCCGAAGTTGCAATGAATATCACATCCTCATGATCTACTTCTATGATCACAAGCATGCCCAGTTTCCCAGTTCCCACTCAATGGAGGTGAAAGTGACTGCTTTTAAATAATCACTCATCAAGTTGGAGAGTAAAACACAGCACGCGACTGTCTTCTTCTCATCTTTCTACTGCACCTCGGCATCGAGATTTAGGAAATTATTACCGGCCCTAAAACTGTATGTCACACTATGATGGTTAAATTTTGCAATTAATCCACGAACGTGCATGCCGAACTGTGGGGGGCGACAACAACAACAACGTTGATTGTGCAATGTGGCAAAATATCACTGTTGTCTAATGTCATAACACCTAACTCTATCAGGGCCGAGCCTTAATATTTTAGTTTGTGTGTACTCAAGGCTGAAAATGAAAGAAGACATGAAAAATATCTTGTAATGATGTCCCTGGAAAAGGTTGTGAAAGGGAGTATGCCTATAATCGTGCTGATATTGCATAGTCTGAACCCGGCATTAAAGGTTTTAATCAAGTGTTTTTACTGCTTTCCAAGAATAGAAAAAATAAAAATCAGTTGTGAAATGTTGAAGTATAAGATGGCAATACAATTGTATTTACAACACAATTTGCATTATTGTCATATTTTGTAACAAACAATTATCATCAGTTAATCTGCACATTTTTCAGTCATGATGATCGTTCATGATTGCTTTCAGTTTACAATGATATAAAACAGGAAATCAGGAACAGGAAATCTTTTATTTGACAAGCAAGAACCAGAGAATGTTTCGCATTTTTGCTTGAAAAATGACTCAAACAATTAATTCATTATTGAAATAGTTACTTTTTGTCAATTGACTGTTGCAGCTCTAGTGTTATTAACACAACTCATGCAATATCCTTCTTATCTTGCTAAATATTTTCAAGTATTTATCCTCAATATTGTCGGCCTTGTCCTCCTGTGGATTGTTTTTCACGTTTATCCAATCTTTCAGTCATCGGAAATGTGTTCCTGTTTTAACGTCTCTAAAGTTAAAGAGTTTTTGTAAGAGGAGCTCTTGTCTCAGTCTCTATCACTGATTATGGATTTTTTTTTTTTTTATTTCACTGAATACGTTTTTTATTCCTGTTGCCACTGCCAGAAACATACAAGACAAGCCACTCAAAGGGAATAAGCATCTTAAATAAAGACCATTTTCACCAAAATGGCAGCACTAACTGTGCCTCCCTGACTGTCCTAATAAATAAATTACCCATTAATTTAGTCAATGCAGAGGAAAAACAATGGCCCTCTAAAACCTACAGCTAAACTGAAGAACCACAAATTTCTTATGGACTAAATCTGGTTTGATAACGACTTTCTTCCTGCTAATATTTCTTATTTACTTCTACTGTGGACTGCTGCACTCTACAGGAAATCACTTGCGTTCGTTAAAACATTGACGTGACGTTGCATTAATGACATTAAAATGACATAACTGCTTTTGATATTGTCACAGGTAGTTAAAGTCAAGCACAGAGGTTGCCATTATTTCAGCCTGACACTGAGCTCTGGAAGGAAATGAAGATTCAAAGCCGTGGCGTGCGTCATTTGCCTGTCAAGCAGGCAGTGTAATTGCCCATCAATGAGTGCACGGTGTTTATCATTTCGATTCCAGTCACGGACAAACTGGATATCCTGCCTTCAGATGGCCGCAACATTTAAAACAAAAAGTGCTTTTCCATGTTGTTTGTGTGTTTTTGTTCTATTAACGGAGGCCAAGGCCAGTTAATGAAATTGTTTACGGTTCCTGTTGCTACCAGAGGCGTCCTGCTGCTGCTGCTGCTGAGTCAGACCAGCTGACAAGTGGTTTACAAGAAAAAATGAGACAAATAAACCAAGGTCATTAGCCATTGCTTTTTATGATGTCATGTTCAGGCAACAGTTTTAATCCTTTTAATCTTAGTTTTACATTAATTGGAACTGGATTGATCGCAAGTTGTTTCTGAGTCTTAATCTTTGTCATCTGTGTTTTGATACATGATTAAATATTTAGATGTCTCAATGACAATTATCAGTCCTGATATCTGTCTATAGTTTTTCATCTTTTTTGCTTTAAAAAACAAGAAGGGACACAGCTCGTAAAAGGTCAATCTCAGCTCCTGCTAATTTCCGTCTTTGTTTAAGGGTTGCAACTACCAGCTTTTTCCATTATAAATTAATGCGTCAGTTATATTTTTTCAATTAATATAGTAATTGTTTAATATTAAAAATGTCCTAAACAAGCAATAAATGGCCTTCCCAATTTCCCTGATGCCCAAGTTGGTATCAAATTGCTTGTTTTATTTAACCGACAGTATTAAACCCGAAGATATTCAGTTTATAATTATACAGGGTTACAGCTGATTATTTTTTTCATTATTCATTAATCTGCTAATTATTTTTTCATTTAATCATTTTCTCCTTAAAATGTCATAAAATAACAATAAATACCCATTTTAATTTTCCAGAGCTGAAAGTAACATATTTACTTGTTGTTGTTTTGTCTAAGCAACCGTCCAAAATGTTTGGCATTTTTCCTTGGAAAGTGGCTCAAACAATTAATCAGTTAATAAAATACTTCCTTTTTAATATTCTTTATTAATCAACAAATCATTTCAACTCTACAATGATTAAAAACAAAAGAAAAGGAACAAACCTTCACATTTGAGACACTGGGAATAATGCTTGGTGTTTTGTTTTTTTGGTGATAAATGAATCAATTGAGTCATCTAATATTGTCAGGTTTTTTGTAAGTCAATTAACTGAATAATAATTTCAGCTCAACTTTTATCTTCATTGTCATGAAGGTGGCTCTCTTTTAACTTGGCTACATTACCACGGTAACTTCTGCTGCACACCTAACCTGTTCCGGAGGAGGTTACATTCAGTGTTTCGGATTAAAATCGGCTATGAACAGCGCTGCCCTTTCACTAATTCTTTTCCCGCAAATATTCTCTCTGAAATATAGATTCTCAGATGAGGGAATACGATACATGCAAACTTGCTGAGCGGTACATCAAAGTACAGTATGTACAGTAGGCTAAAGCCACTGAACGAACCTGTGAAATTACAGCAGTGCAAATTATATGCATCTCGTTGTTGTTTTTTTTACCATGGTAACATACATGGATTCAGTTGATGATGAAGAAAATCTTTTTTTGTCTGTTTTCTTCGGGTAATATCAACACTTCAAATTTTACACAACATATCATTCATACACTAAAAGAATGATGAAGGCACTAGCTATAGACCACTTTGGATGATGTTTTTATGCTTGATTCTTTTTGCTGCCAAGTCCATTTTACACCGTTGGTATTGCAGCTAAAAGAACACTAATTAGAAAAATTGATTGATATATTGGTATTTTTCCCAGATAAAAATATATAAGTGTATTTAGTGGTAAAATAAATATATTACAAATTTACACAATCAGCTATTTTCATTTTTTATTACATACTTATAGCTCTCCATTATAACAACCTGTACCTTCTTACTGAGTTAGGCAGTAAGCGATCGGGCCCATTTTGTGCAGAACAAGCGACGAATGACGCACCAAATGCCCCTTTTTATGGGAACATGCACAGAGCCTGAAGCAGAAAACCAGGATTAAAAAAGAAAGTTGAAAATCACCATCATGATTATCTGTGAATGGGGCTGTAAGTCCTATTGAGGCAGCTGACACAAAGAAATCCTGGCGATGTCGAACTTGCTTTGTAATATAGCCCTCTACTCCTCACTAGTAGAGAGTAAACTAGGCAGTTCTTTATTAATGACCAACATTAGTGCATATCAAGGCAGAGACACCAGTCATCACCACCTAAGGCGGGCTGTATTCATAAATTGAATGTGCCAAGGACACATTCATTTTGTCTATGTTATAGAAATGTCAAAGATGGTGGAGACTAATGTAACTATATCTAAGTTGGACAAAGGAAAAACAGGCTCAGAGGTCTGGCTCATATTTGCATCCATTGCTTTTAGGACATTTTGTGTTCTTGGCACTATAAAGTTACAGCGTTGTGTTTTCTATGGCAGTTTGGCTTCTGTATATAGATAGACCTGGAGTTTATGGACCTGAAAGTGCCCAACAAACTGCTCTGAAGGCCTTCTGTCATATTAAATGTCCAAAAACAACCTCATATACCAGGGTGATGAAGGCAAGATAGTCAAAGATGACAACCTTTTGCTGGCCTTGTATCATGTGTGACGTCCACTATGAGGTCAGTGTACTGTTACCATCTACAAATATACACCTTGAATTTACATCAGGTAAAACTGTTGCCATATCAACATGGTATGCACACATTCAGCTGACAAAAAATAAGTAATAAAATTGACTTTATAGTCCCGAAATCACCTGCTATAAAAATATGATAAGCAAAAAGATTAAGCAATTTCTAATGGTTTACTGACTGCATTAAAAATTATTGTTGTGAATAAACCACAGGATCAGCCCTGCATACAGTTTAGTTACCTTGCACCAGCAAGTCTGTTGTTACGAAACCCTTGTGTGACCAACAAAAACAAACATATTTGCCAGTAGGAAATGGTCTTTAGAAAGCACAAATATCTAAAATTTGTATTTATTGTACAAGCTTGAATAGGAAGATTGGGTTATTGAGCAATGGCCACTGCTTATTATATTTGGCCGTTGCATTGGATGTTACATATGTATCATGGACGTGGAATTTTAATTCCCAACCAGCACACCACCTCATTCCTGTTCCCGGCATTTCCTGGGGTCTGTTATGATCTCAATGCAAAAAAGCCCGAATACGTTGCTCTTTCATCACTGCCATAAAAAGGAAATTGTAAAAACTCACCACAAAATGATTTTAGGGAAAATTGTGGTTAATGACAAGTACTGAGGCTCTTCATTTTTGGCAGAAATCCCAGAGTTTAGAGTACAGTGAAGTGTGTGGTGGCCATTATGATGTTGGTAGAAACAAGAAAGAAAAAAAACCTCTTCATACAGAATGTGTGCATTGTTTGCAGGCTGCAGACAAGGAACCGTTATGAACTGTATGAGTCATTCCTTGCAAGCAATGTGGATTCTTTCTGCCTTTTCAACACCCCACGCTACTGAAGCTTGCCGTTGGCTGGCAAGCTGCGCAAATCTGTTTCTTCACCTCCTGTTTCCAAGTTGGCATCGCCCTGACAGGGTGTATTCATCTCTGTTGCACAGGGACCTGGAGTTGTGTTGGTTTGTTGTTGATGTCCTATTCGGGCCTTAGGAATTGAACATCTCATTTGAGCTCTGTCCCCAATCCCATCCAAGTGAAACCTCTGCTGATAATATAAAGAGCCAGCCATTTCTGCAGCATTAGACCCCGGCCTTCATGTGATCCTGCTGCACTTTGCACAAACCGCATGACCAATGATCAGACATGCCCTGACCAGCATGAAAGAGGAACCATAGTATTAAGGATCAGGAGTTCAGAGATGGGAGGGGATACACACATTCGGCCTCAAGACTTTTTTTTCGAAAGTTTTAGCCTGTCATAAACAGAACTAAGTCCAACAGCCGATCCAGCACTTGCCTCCCAAACACCCATAGATTTATTGTTGTCAAGTGATTTTACTCTGTCCAAATGGAAGATAAGTAGAGCAGAAGCTGACCAGACCAAACTCAAGCTGAGCATAACTAATTGACCTATGCTCTTCATGAACGGTGCTAGCTGCAGGGTTTATAATGATAACAAAGAAGCTGGGCCTATATTAAGAGATTTGCATATTTTAAGGAAAGAATGACAAACTTCCCCCAAACAGTCTCCTCAGCGTCCTTCTCTAGGAGATCAAAGATGGCTTGGGGTGGCCCCACTCTCAAAGGTCCTCAGGGTCTCGACCTTGAAAGCATTTTTGACAAGCACACAAGAAACAAGTCTATCTCCTTCAGTGTGGTCACTGATGTCGAGATTATAAAGGCCTCTGTGATATCTGATGGTGAATAATACCACTAATTTAGGATCACCTACCAGCATTGATTGCAATTCAGCAGACGCAGCCAAGTCAGCTTCTGGCAAAGTGAACTGTACAAATCTTTTTGACAATGAGTGGTTTATTTTGGTGCTTTTGGAAAGTGGTTGCCTGCTTGTCCTCTCAGGTGGATTTTGTGCATTATCTTTTGATCTAGCAATTGTTATTTTTGATGATAAAATCAATGATATTGTTTAGTCCATTAAATGTGAAAAAAAGAAAAATTCCCATCACAAGTTCTGAAAGTTCTAGTTGGCATTTTCAGCTTCATCTTGCTTTGTCCAATCAGTATTTTCAAAACCCAAAAATGTTTCATTTAAAATAATATAAAACAGAGAAAACAATCAAATCCTCAAATTTGAGAAACTGGAACCTGTTAATTATACACCTGAAATGATTAATCAACTAGAAAAAGAGGTGCTCGAAGAGCACAAACCTCCGCATCAAAATTTGAAGGATTGTTCCTTGGACCATAACCTGCCACTCCTGAACATTTCATCAAAATCTGTCCATAACTTTTTGCGTTATCTTGCTATCAGACAGACAGACAAAAAAATTCATATTTTGATCCATAAAATCTGGATCTTTATGAGGATCTGCACCAAATTATATACATTGTTGAAACATCTCATAATGCACATACCTGACTTTTGTCATGATGGTCTATGTATTAGTTTTGCGAGAAATTGACGAAAATACGCTAAATCATCCTATCTCGCAATGTTAAAGAAAGTGAAAAAAACATTTCCTGGATCCACCCCTTTATCCGGATTCGCTCCAAAAGTTAATGGGTTCTTCCTTGGCCCATGCCCCACGCCTCCACCAAGCTTCAGGGAAATTGGTTCAGTAGTTTTTGTGTAATCCTGCTGACAGACAAACAAACCGCACTGAAAACATAACCTCCCTGGAGGAGGTAATTATCAGAAATGTTGTTGATTATTTTGTATGTCAAATGTGTTTGTATGACTGTGTGGTTTCCCTACATTATTTGTTGGCCAAAATGTAGACAACATCATTAATGAATAATAATAACAAAGCCTACAGCTACATTTAATGGATCTCACACAAAAAGGATATTAATCCATTTAAAAAGAACATTTTCACCAGACATTCAAAAATCTAAAATATTTCAGTCAGTCTGCAGAAAGAGTTCTCAATTGTTCAACCCAATATCTTGATTTGAATGGGAATTTTGTAGTTGTTCCATGGCCACTAAAGTCTGTGAAAACTCCTAATGAGTTGTGGACATGACAAGACATGAAGTATCACCTGAGGGCACCGAGCTGTTCAGCATCGTACTATCATAACATGATTGTTTCAGCATGAATTTTACTATAGAAAGCATTGCGTTTTTCTCCATAAAGACTTCTGAACAAAAAGATTCGCTGAGGGCTGTGTTCATCCTTCTGCGGATTTATGAGCGTGACAAAAAAAATCAAAAGGACTTAATCAGAACTATTTGTGATTTTGATTGATTTGGTATAAAAACAGCTGATTCATAGTAATGTGGAGCGAGAAAGAGTGGACCAGTGCAGCTTTTTTTTCTTCAGCTCAAGCCTGTTACTATGTGGCTCTCGTGTCATTTTTTTTCTTTTTTTTCTTGCGTACCTCCCATTGCTGCTGCTGTCTGACTGGCTGGGAGGGAAGAGAGAGGGACACAAAGAGTTAAACTGTGCGCATGTCTTCCTTGGAGATGGGAGAGGCCATTTGAATGGCTAGCTTCTACAGCTAGCCAACACATTGGCTAAGGCTGAGGGTGGATCTGCTGCTGGGCCTGTGTTCTGACATGGAGCTCTGCCGGAGGATCAGGAATCGGCAGACAGCAAAGCTTTTGTGTGTGTGTGTGTGCGTGTGTGTGCGCGCGCTCACATACACTACATGCATTTGAGGAAAAGTTGAAGGGCAGGTTTTGAAATGAGCTTAGAAAACAGAAAAAAAAAACTCATATTAAGAGGGCATTTTTGCTTTTCAGTGTGGAATTAAATCTTCAGTTCCTACTGTGGAGTAGATTATTCAGACTAGCAGACGTAGATAAAAGGTGGTTATATCATTTGTTTTTTTTAGCACCATGCCCCCTTTAGCTTCCCCCTCACACTGCCATTCTCATATTGCTGCCACCCGCCCCAAACACATGCTCTTCATGCACTTAAAGAGCTTACGTCTATGAATGGCAGGCGGTCCATGTTGTTTTGTTCGTTTAAGGGCTGACCTCATGACACTAATGAAACCAGTTTTGGACACACGTTCACAGAGTCATACTCAACAATAGAAAGATGACAAAGGAAACTATTACAAAGAATAACAGATTATTGAGTTTAATTGTCTCCCATAAATTTAAGTGCCACACCCAAATTTCCCTTTCCCTTCTTGCTTTATGGGGTTGAATATTAGTTCAGACTCATAAAAGACACACATTCTCAAAGCTTTATGGCCTGACCTGTGACCTGCCCATAACCTCAGCGACTCTATCACCCCCGCTGTTAAACAGTCTTAATCTCGCTCTTGTGGATGGGAAGCTAATCTCCGTAGACCAGTCAGTCAGCTGTATTTACCTCTGAGAAGCCTCCATCCATCCTTGCACACTTGTCCTCGTTCCTACGCTGAGATACAGTATCCACACACACACAATATCTAGTACACTTAGCTCACACACACACCTGCCAATCCCGAGAGTCTAATGTTATGTAATGGGCTGATTCACAAACACACGCACATGCATATGTATGCATAAACAGCCAAACTACGGACTTGTGTCTCTATCCTTAAATTGACATTTTTACGCCCCAGAAACACTACTGAACCTAAGTGCATGTTAGTGTGACTGTTGCTGTAGGTTTCTATCAGTGTTTACTTCTCCCACTTGTTCACAAAGAGCCGTGCAGGTAATGTTGCTAGAACGAGGTCTGTGCTTAAGTTTATTTCAGCTACTTTAGGTGATTTAGGGCTTGTTTTTATTATGGCCACGGGCTTAACAATACATGAATATTTAACATTTCAGAAGCTAAAACCAGTTACTTTTGCTTGATGAATGGCATAAATGATTGATTAGCAATTGTTGTCTATTAATTTTCAAATACCCAGCCATTTTGATGTGATTTGCCAGATCTAAACAGATGCAGTGATATGTGAATTTATCTATTTATGTAGCACTCTTGGATATACATTTTTGTTAATCCTTCACAACATAAAAAAGAGGAAATTCACATTAACTAAAATAAATAAAAAATAAATGCTAATACATGTCTGCCCTTAACACAGAGGAGGGATACACCCTTTCTTCCTCTACATTTCCCAGCACTGTCTAGCGCACGGCCGGTCCTCACAGGAGGCGTGCACATCGCAGAACCTCTTTCTTTTTGTTTTGGCGCCCATATTAACAGATTACAGCAGCAACAATACCCACAAAAATAGACATCATACCAGCATTTCACCGCAGGTTCAGTGTCTATATCTACACAATATACCGCAGACATGGAAAAATCATCAGGTGAAGTGCAGTATTTCTCTGATGCACTGTCTCATTCTTTCTCTCTCTCTCTATCTCTCCCCCTCTCTGTCTGAACAAGGGTAAAAGAAAATCACGTCATCATCATTAATGATCAATTTCAAAGGCAAACTCCATAGATTGGGGGTGGCTGTAGCAGAAAGTTTGCCTGCAGCAGACTAGCAATGCAGCCGTCATGCTCTGCACACGCATCCTGTGTGGACCAGGCGTAAGTCTGCTGTTTTAGTCACTGAAGAAATGTGTTTTTTGTACTAGACATTTTGCATGTGTCTAGCTTGCAAAATACTGTATGCTTTGAATGCCAGTTTACTTTCCCCTCTGCCTCACTTTCACCAAGCTTTCTGGATAAGTGTCCGCCTTTTGCCAGCTATTGTTGGATCCCCGCTGTTTGTATTCACTGTGCTTGTTGGCCAATGGCAGATGGTCCTCTGAGCTGGTGGTGAGTGCAGTGAGCAGGGATTTTACTCCTGCTGATCTCACCATATGAGATTTCTTTGGCGTTATATTTAAAGATATACTGATATGGGAGACAAAAATCACCTCTATCACTTGGGGAACTGAAACACTGTGTAGGTGTTTTAATGGTATGGTAAATTTCCTGCATTTATATAGCGCTTTTATAGTCAGCTTGACCACTCAAAGTGCTTGACCTGTTTCTTGTCTCTCTCCCTGCAGCTCACAATTGGTCCTTAATATTTATTATTAAGTGTGCAAGTGAACCAAGTAACCTTTTCTTGAACTTGTTTCACCTTTGCTTCATTAACTTGACTTTGTTGTTCCTCTCTCACCTGCAGTGTGCCCTGTTCAGTGTAAACATCGAGCCTGCACCAAGGACGACCAGTGCTGCCACGATCAGTGCCTTGGCGGCTGCCTGAGGCCCAACTCGGCCAGTCACTGTGTGGCCTGCCGCGGCCTCCAGCAAGAGGGCAACTGTGTTGAGCGCTGTCCCGAGAACCACTTCACCTACAAGGGCTGGCGCTGCGTCTCCTTCACGTTCTGCCAGGATCTCCACAACAGATGTAAACGGGAGAAGGAGCGCAACAAGAGCCCCGACTGCCAAGAGTACGTCATCCACAATGGTGCCTGCATCCCTGAGTGTCCCTCTGGCTACACGACCGTCAACTCCTCCTCGTAAGTGGACGTGATCTAACAGGCTCTTAATGGCCTGATGGAACAGTGTGATCAGTAAAGCTGGCTTGACATTTTGCATGCATGCTAGATGCAAACACACATTCACATACACGTCAAGATTAAATCCTGGGCCTTTACATAGGAGACTTGATTCTTCTACATGTGTTAATTTTCCATAAAATCCCATCTAACTGTCACACGGCAGCACATTGCTGAAAATAAAAACATAGCCATAACTTAAGCATTTGTACTTGCCAAAGACTGATTATTATTAAAAGGAAATGCTGATTGGTTGGTGTATTTGACCTGGACATAAAAATGTGGAAAAGTAAATTGTCTCAGGGTTTGTGACTGCTAACAGAAAGGCAGGAAGAGTGAACAGAAATGGAACAAATAAAAAGGGGGGTGACCATACATCAGTGAACATCTCAACAACAAAAATGACAAACTCCACTTTAAAAGAAAGAGAAGAAAAATAAGTAAATGTCAAATTCAAAATAACTATCTTGCATAGATGCCTGCCTTGGTTTAGCTCTTTTCAATGTAGCACAGAATGAACAGGAACTGAAGGTCCTCTTGCTGAGCTCAGATAGCTCTCTGAATATGTACACACACACACACACACACACCTCTTTTTCTGCGTGAGAAACTGCAGATGGGTAGGTCATAATAGTTCAGCGCAGTAGGAAAACTGGCACATCTATGTTTCTGCTTTTGAGTCAGTATCCGCCCCCTACATTTTTTTTTTGTGGCTCACGCGTTGATTTGAAATTGATGGTTGTTTACCAGCTGCTGGTGTCTGCATTGTGGTGCGAGCTATAGGCAAATGCTTAAGTGTTTTTTTTCTATAGGCAAATGCTTAAGTGTTTTTTTTCCCTTTTTCTCTACATCTGTAAATTGCGTGTGTGTGTTGTGCGTTCATCTTTGAAGCTGCATCCGGACCAGCTTCGTTCTTTAAAGAAGGGCGCTTTACTTGTGCTGACCTGCCAGTGACCTTTATAGCCTCCCTCTTCGACACCTTCACTGACCGTGACCGGGTTGTTGATAAGTGTGGGCATGCCTGCAAGCACAGATCCTCCAGACAGCCCTAATCAGTCTGCAGTGGCAGAGGTTGAAAACACAGTTGCATCTTTTAAGACTTGCTATCTTTTGTTACAACAAGATTTACTAGTTGACCACAGTTTAACACCAGAGTAGTCAGAGGTATTTGGTATTTGGGACACCCTGTCAGTGCCCCGGGGTGCAAGGCCTCGACTCCTCTAGTTGGCTGCAAAAGAGGTAAGAGGGTCTGTGTGGCAAGCAACTGCATCAGCATAGTCCATGCACTAGTCTGTCACTGACAACGGTGATGACAAGGAAAAGTGGTTGTGCTACTGCTGCGTTGTCATGTGTATTTGAACAACATGCAACGTCACATTCATGCAGTTACATACTGGAGTACATTCACACCGGAGAGGTTTCCAGTAGGACAAGTGTCTTGTTCAAGTGCACCCAAGCCACTTTGAGAGGGAAAAGGTTGTTACGGATTTTCTGTCACTGTTCAGATTTTCCACATATTGGAATCAGAAAAGGAAAACATCAGTTCACTAAATTGTTCCAAGCTCTGCAGCTCTTCATCATACACTGAAAACATAAATACGAAACATTATTGACATTTCTAAGGTTTGTGATGTTTGCAGCAGTATTGTGGGATCTCTGTTTAAAAGCGGATGGCCCATCTCCTCTCTTTGGCATCTCTTTCCCATCGTTTGCTTTAAACGTGGCTGTGGAAATAAAAGTGCCCTGAGGATAAGCCGTGTACTCAAAGACGTCATGAGGGTCTAGGCTGAAATAGCAAATGGGCACAAGAGAGGAAAAAGGTCGAGATGGATCAGGAAAGTTATAAGCCAGATAAAGAAACGATGCCCTTGACCTTTTATTTGCAAGAAACAGCTATTTTTTCTTTTGTTTATCTAATCTTTGTGTCATATGGATGGTTTGATTTGTTGTTGAAAGTTTTTATTAATCTCATTTACAATAAATTATTTACAGTATGACTACAGACCACAGTGCGCACACCTTGTTTTATATTTGTCATGCATTTATACTTTGTAGCATATACATGTAGTGCCATGAAAACCGTAACACATTAGCTGCCACTCGCTCCCATTTTTTGGCATACATAAAAGAAATGCCATGTTCTTCTATAATTGTCCTGCCAGCCTACTCAACTGTTACCAGACAATGGTATTTTTACCTCATGAAGCAGCCAGTGGCAAAAATACTTTAACACAGTCAGGATAATGACCTCGAGCAAACAACCCATCGTTCTCTAATCGTGCCTTAATCCTCTTCAAAAAAATCACCCCCCTCCACAGCACATGTCTCCGCTACACGATGTTCACTCTGCTGTGTGAATCTGAGAGGCTGCAGAGGTTGCTGTGTGCTTTTGGATTTTTTAAAATTAGTTCCTGTCACATTATGATCGTGGGGATTGTACAGATTGCTTTTCAGGAAATGAGTTATTACGTTCGACACACAAAGCCGTGACCATATCTGTTATGAGAAGAGACTTGTTATAAAAACATTATGTAAGCAAGGTTGTTAAACTTGATTGTTAATGTTAAGAGCTTGGGGTCAGTTAATACCAGTTAATTCAAAATAAAAGTTGAGTAAGAGCTTCCTTTTTAAGAAGGTTTGTTCTGCTACAGTGCAGCTAAGAACTTATTCAAAGCAGCTTTAATATAATCAATATTTCTACATAACAGACTTTCAACCAACTCTGTAGTTCTCCTCAGCTCAATGCAGCATTTTAGCATCTTTCATCTTCCCCCAAAATTATTGTTTTGGTTCAATCTCACCGCTGTCATTACCCATTCTGCAGGCAGTTCTTTTCAGCTATAAAGCTCTAAAACACTAAACTGTGCATTAGCAGCTTAGCGACTAGCTGGTGAGCATACAGTAGTGGAGCATTTAATAGAGCAACTATAGAGCCAGATGTTAGGAAATGGCAAAAGACAAAACAGAGCTAAAAAGAATGTGATTATCGTCAAGTGGACACAACATGACTCAAAATGAATGTTAATGTTTGTCCATAACTGCTGGATGTGTTTATAAGCGACTAACTGGTTCCTAACTGGTTTGCCACATAAAGTTAAATATGATGATATTTCAATGTTGTGTTTACAACACTTCAAAAAATAATTCATTGCAGGATTAAGGTTCTAGTGTTTGTGTTGAGAAGAATATTAGGAAGGTGGAAAATGACAGTCATGTACATTCTAATTACTGTTTTTTTTCCCCTTTGCTCTATAGGCTCAACTGCACGCCCTGTGCAGGGCTTTGTCCCAAGGTCTGTATGGGTCTGAAAACTGTGGACTCTGTCACGGCTGCCCAGGATTTGAGAGGCTGCACTGTTCTCAATGGGAGCCTAGTCATCAACCTGCGTGGAGGAAGTGAGCCACTGGTTTGATTGGTTGAATCAGATAATGTTATACGACACAAAACCAAAAAATTGGAATCTCGGGTCTTCTGTAGACTTCTGTAGGATTATGCTGGACAAGCTGTATGGACCTATTTAATGGTTTTTTTAGGCATTAAAACAAATTAAAACAAAAAGACTTCACCAGACTTTTGATTTTTGGGTGAATTATTCCTTTGAAGGATTTAAGTGAAGTGTAATTTGTAAAACTCCCTTAGAGAACTTAGTAGAGTTGCAGAATTTACACTCTTTATATTGAACACAAAAATTCACAATCTTTCTGCCTACTTAAATAGAAAATACCAGTGCATGATTTGCAGTTCATTTGAAAATAAAAGGATAACAATTATTTAAATTTAGCCATGAGGTTTGCAATATACTGAAAACAATTTTTTGGTTTGGGTTTATATTATTTAGCTTTTACATTTAAAAGAAATTTCATGAAACCAAAATGTAAAACACAGACAGCAGAGAACACTCTGGTGCCAAAGAACAGCTGCCTGTGAGCTTTTGTACTGCACATACTGAAGAACAAGAAATCATTTGAGTTTTGTGTCTTTTGGTTTTCTGCAGACAACATAGCAGCTGAACTGGAGGCCAGCCTGGGCCAGCTGGAGGAGATCACTGGCTACCTGACAGTGCGACGTTCCTACGCCCTCGTATCCCTCTCGTTTTTCCGTAAGCTCCGTCTTATTCGTGGAGAGGAGCAGGAAATCGGGTGAGAGTCCGTCTTAACCCATTTCGTCCTTGCCATGTCAGAGCCTCCTCCTGTAATTATGAGTTAAAAATGGGAGGACTGACCTTTTAAAAATGTCTTTCTGTGGTGGCTGTTTTTGGTCTGACTTTTCCAAATCATATATGAGGCTTCATAACACGGGGTGGAAGATTCTTGTAGCACAATGAGCTACCATTAGCACGCTGAAATACTTTTGTACTCATGTTACTCAAGAAGCGCTTTAATAACTTAAATGTCATTGTGTATCATGACAACTATGTTCATGCAATCTTGTGTTTCCTTTTCCAGGAATTACTCATTCTATGCCCTGGACAACCAGAACCTGCGGCAGCTGTGGGATTGGTCCAAACACAAGCTGACCATCCTGCAGGGACGCATGTTTTTCCACTACAACTCCAAACTCTGCATGTCTGAGATCCACAAGATGGAGGAGGTGACAGGGACCAAAGAACGGCAAGTTAAGAATGACATCGCCTCCAAGACCAACGGAGACCAGGCTTCATGTAAGAACCTCAGCTCTCTGGACATAACAGTTGTTGCAGGAGTTACTTTGGCAACAGAACACACAAACGTTACAGATGCAAACATAGGTATTGTTAGTATTGTTAGTAGTTATTGTTATGATGGTCATTTCCCGTCCCATGTTTGCAAATGTCGTCCTGCATGCCTGTTACTGACACAGTTAAAGAAGGAACAACCAACAGAGCAAAGTACCAATAAACGTTACCAATAAACAGCGATGTAAGTGGTGTTCTATTTGTGTCCTAAGAGACGGGTTGCTGGGATGAGTTAATTGTACTTCTATACACATGAAGGCAAGGTTATAATCTCTCTTTAATATAATTTTGATTAGTTTCCTTTATTAGCTTGACAAAAGAGAGCGGCATAAAAGTCAAGAAGATCGAGAGGGTTGGTATACTTGACCTGACCTACGATCGGTGTAGTGCTGGGTCCAAAATGTATTCAATCCAAGCGGTTTGATTAAATTTCCTGTTCTATCGTCGGCGATATTGGGTCTCTCAAGTGGATTTACAGGGACACCCCAAAATCACAAATACATATTTTCCCTCTAGCTTGGTGTGCTATTTATCCATCTACATTGTTTTGGTTTGAGTTGCTCTGCTGTAGAGGTTTCTGCCTTTTCTCAAATATAATGGAACTAGATTGCACTTCACTTTGAACTTTTTCTTCTTTTCATTGCTTTTATTTAATTGTCTTTTCTCAGGTGAGAATCATGTGTTGAAGTTTACCCAGATTCGAACCACGAGCGATAAAATAATGGTCAAGTGGGAACCCTTCTGGCCTCCAGACTTCAGAGACTTGCTGGGCTTCATGGTGCTCTACAAAGAAGCGTAAGTTAATCTTCAATCATCAGTCAGCCACAGTCACAATCAGACTAGAATCTCTGCCACTCAATATTGTTTACAACTGCTATATATTAAAAAAAATTATAGATTATAGATTTAATCTGTTATAGATTTTTTTAAAAAGATTTTAAAAAAGTGAATAGAAACATGTAGATTAGTTATATTTAGTGGGTGGTGGCGGTGGTGGATGTTTCCTGCTTCACTGACTCATTTTAACTACATCTGTAAATCAAGTGTCTTCAACTTGATCAGATAAATATGATGCAAATGTAATGTTTTACCGATTCATCAGTTGACACAACCAGGGCACATCTGCAGTGCTGCTGATGTTTTTTAAGGTTCTTTTCCTCTACTGACCGGTCAGATAAATACAATGATAAATTGTAAACCATCAAACTGAAACTCAATATCTTTTCTCAGCTGAAATACAATTTTGGCCTACATATAACCGTTTGTTCTGTCCTATGTGGTTATTGTTTTTCCCCACAATAGACCCTTTCAGAATGTAACCGAGTTTGACGGGCAGGACGCCTGCGGCTCCAACAGCTGGGTGATAGCTGACGTGGACCCTCCACGTCGAGTGACAGAGGGGGACAAAGAGCAGTTTGAACCAGGTCATCTCATCCTGCCACTGAAGCCCTGGACGCAGTACGCCATAATGGTGAAGACCCAGCTCTCAGCCTCTGACGAGCACCAGGTCCACGGAGCCAAGAGCGAGATCATCTATGTTCGAACCAACGCTACCAGTAAGACTGATTCAGATTTGTGTTCTATGGTTCCTGAGGCCTTCATTTATTAAAGGAACTTTAATGTGTAGCTATTGTCACTGGTTCAGCTTCTGTTTCCACTGTACTCCTCCAGGTTTGGGGGTTAAGTTCCTTAATTTAAGTTTCAGCATTTCTCAGGAGGCGAAACTATATCCAACTATTCCACATCCTCTCAGGGGCATGGAATGCAATTAATTGTAATAATTGTAGAGTGCTGAGCTATTTTGTTTATTTAAAAAGCTAAGCACTATATGGAAGTATATTCTGATTCAAAGTATCTGACGTTTATCTGACCGTTGTGGGACTTTTTCCAAAATCATGTAACTTTTCCAGGAGTGACATATTTTTTCCACTGAAACTGGAATCACACTTCTGTTATTCAGAGAAAGATGTTACATCAAGTGATGCTACTTGCAGAGTAGCCAATGCTCCTCTTAAATCTCAACAATACATTGTGCACATGTATGTGTTCAACAAGCTGATTAACATAAAAAATTAACATTGCATGTAAAAGTATAAAAGAGACATACAGGCAAACATTGGAGCAGCAGCCCTTCCATTTATTTATTGCTGTTGACATTTTAAAGTCTTTATTTGTAAACATAAAAGCAAATCAGTATTTGCTACACTTATTCCATTATTGTCTGTTCCACTCATGAAATGTCTTGCGTGTTCAGGTTTGTAAAACACAGTGGAAAGACAAGTTTATGGGAAACTCCAGGTTATCGGGTTATTTCTGTAGTTTATTTCCTTTACTAGAGTTCAACTATTTTTAGGGTCGTCTTGAAGCCACATTTCTTGTGGTGTTACTCTCATTGACTGGTGGATTCAGTGTTTATGTGTGTGTCAGTCTGCCTGCTGCCAACATGTCCTTGGCACAAGAATGGGGAAGAGGAAGACAGATGGAACCATTTGCCTGGGGAAACTTGTGAAAGGTGTGTGCATCAAGCGGTCACACAGAAATCATGAATCTCTGCCCCAGAGCTTAATTGTCGTCTGCCACCCACAGTGTGTATTGTGAGCAGCTTGGGTTCATGGAAACCCATGATATCCTGTCTTAGTAGCTTCCTTTTACACAATGTGTGTTTCCTTCCTGCTTAAGCACATCAAACATGACATCCTTCGCTCACACGAAACAGGCTTCCAGCGGAGATGCATCATTCAGTCAGCCAGGGTTGTTTGTCAGTCTGTCTGGTAACCGCTCTTTGTCATGTCAAACCAACATACCTTGTCAGAGGAGCAAAGCTGTCATTACAAATGAGATGTTGCTGATGAAACTTAGTCTGACAATGTGGCCGGACCAGTGTGTTGCGCAGTCATGAAACAACATAATCACACTGGGACGACAAAGCTCTGGTCTCTGTCTCTCCTTAGGGTTCAGTCTGACATAACCACGCACCATTCCTTCCTCCCATCTATTCTCTACATCACACTCTCTTCTCATGAAGTAATAATAATGTCCATATGTGTGCCTTTTATTCAGTTATTTTCATCACACTGTCTTCTCAGAGCTCCTGCTCCACTTCAGGCCAGGACAGTGTCTCTTATTTTGCCTCCCACTCGAATCTGATTTGTATATCTGCTCAAAAGACGACTCATCAGACAATCTGATATAAGGTGTTGCTAGTCAGTGTTGATGCCACATGTTGCTGGTAACCTCTTTTTTTACTTGCAGCATAAAAGACACATTTTTTATGAACTGGCCACATATGATGCAAATCAAACATCACAAAGCACATATAGATGTATAATAGGATTTTACAAAAACAATCTTTCCTGAAACAATGATTATGTAGCTGCCAAAGATATTTTTAGCTGTGTTTAATTCTCACAAAGCACGAGTCCCCATCCCGCTTTTGCAAGTCACACACTGACTCATGATTATTATGCCTCTTGCGGCAGTGCTGTTTATCTCTTTTCACTAAGTAGGATTGAATTAAGAATAGAAAAATGTGCGTCACATTGCAGTTTGTTTTTCAGCTGGAAAATACACGTCAACATGAATTAATACTGAAATTTCACTTGTGCACCACATACCCTGTAGGATTTGTATCATGTAATATTTGTCAACACAAACTGATTAGTGTGTTAACCAGGGTTATTATAGTAAATTAGAAAAAAAAGTAGATGGTAAATGAACCTGCATTTATATAACACTTTTCTTGTCGACTGACAACTCAAAGTGCTTTAAACACTTGCTGTATTCAACCTGCTCCAACCTGCTTGTCAGGAGCAATACAGTGCTTCCTATCAACTACCTCAACTTCCTATTAACACAAACACTCACAGACCGACGGCGCAGCCAACGGGAGCAATTTGGGGTTTGGTATTTTTTTTCAAGGACATGCTACATGCAACTGGAGCCAGGGATCGAATCACTGACCTTCTGATTAGTCGACAACCCGCTCTACCTCCTTCTAAGTCACCCCAAACAACTACATGTTACATATACATTTGTGAAAAGTTTAAAAAAAAATTACGAAGAAATGTTTGAAAGCATAAATGTGATCTAAAACTACATTGGATTTTTTTTTTTAATTGATCAAACAACAATAAGGATAAGAAAAGAGAGCACATTTTTTGTTACAATTTTGTATGAGAAATTGTTGAACTTAGAATGAAGACATAAGTAAATAATTTGAATACCACCTGCCACTGCTGAAAACTAGAAATGAAACTGAACACCTAAACCACAACTTGACACTTAAACTGAAATGCATGTCATACACCAATGAAGAGTCAAGTTTTATTTAAAAAATATTTAAAAACTATTAAAATGGTATTAAAATATCTTCCAAAATGTGTAAATTACAATAAACAAAACCAGACTCTTTCATGTGGTGCCCAGAGTTTAGAAAGTACTACTGAAAATACATATTTTATTTATTTGGTCTACTAATTTTGACATTGGAATCAAACACTCATTATAATCACTTAGATGTAATGAGTATCAACAGTGTTAACATTGCAAGTGGTTCTAATATGAACAAAACATTACACAGTTGTGTAATAGACCAAAAACAAAACTGCAAATATTCAGAGCAGGCAGCTGTTGGTCACAGAGCAATGCACTGCCAGTAAGTGTGTCATTATACTGTAACATGAAATGCAAATTAAATTGAAACAGCACTTCTCCTCTTTTATCTTTGATAGCGCCAAATGATTAATTTATAGAAATTCACTGAAAACATCACTGATAAACACGAATTTAAATTTTTTTTACTGAATGTCTTCAAGGCTAGTAGTTGTTTTATTTGGTAAAACCAGAATAAGAATCCTTTGACATGAGAGAAACACATTACTACTTGTTAAACCTTTCTGTGATGTCTCCCCAGAACCCTCCGTCCCGCTGGACCCCATTTCTTCGTCCAACTCTTCCTCCCAGATCATCCTCAAGTGGAAACCTCCCAATGACCCCAACGGCAACATCACTCACTACCTGGTCTTTTGCCAGCGCCAGCCTGAAGCCAGCGAGCTTTACAAGTTTGACTACTGTCAGAAGGGTGAGCCACATTGTTTGTTCCACATTGTCTGCTTCTGTGTGAGTGGTTTTGCGTGTCTCGACTGTCTGAGAGAGAGCGAGGATGTCTTTTGCCACCTTTCCATTAGTAGAAGAGCTTTTCTCACTCGCAGGCTCTTGACTACTTCAAGTCTGCTCCAGGACAGTCTGTGGTGACCTTGTGATCTGATTCTCTTTGATGGGTGGATTTTATTTTGATAATCCAAATATATCAAGTTAGATTATATAGAAAGCAAACAATCTTACTAACGACCACCACAACAAACCTAAAAAATAACAACACAAAAGCATTTTAACTAAACACCCAAAGAAACAAGGTCAACCTCAATGACTTTAAAATCACCAGGACCGCAGTTAAAAATTGTAAAGTGGTTTTTATCTCTAAGTGCTTTTTAAGTGTAGTGACCCCTTTGTGAATTGAGCCAATGTCCCTTACAGGGAACATACTATTCTCAACCCAGTGAGCAAGAAATTCAAGTGCAGTAAACGTGACTCTTTTATTTGGGCGGTGTTATGTAGCTGAAACTACGTGAAACCTGACACTAGGCCAGTCAAGATCTTCCTCTCTTTCTGGCTCGGGTTCAGGCAAAGTTTAGACTTAAGACACTTGTCTTCGTTGAATTATTCCTGTCACAGCCTGACCTACGTCGATGCCCTCCCGTCTGTGTCTGTCTATGTTCATACACAACCAAGCCCAAACTTTCCTCTTTTGAACTCCCATAACTCCCACACATCCAGAGAGATGGGAGTCTGCGGGGAGGTTGTGTCACTGGTAATTTATCTCCACTACAGTGGCTGAGGACATGGGGATGAAAGTGACAGACATGCCCCTCAGGCATGTGTGTGGGAGGGTGTGTACATGAATATTTGTGCATAAGACTATGTTGTGTGTTCGTGTTTATTGCACCTGTCATCCCAGTCTGTCTGATTGTATGTTTTAATTTTCTCGGGCTGCTGTCGAACTCCATTTCACCAGGGATGAAGCTGCCCTCACGGGTGCCCACTCAGGTGGACAGTGACGAGGAGCAGAAGTGGAACCAGACGGAGGAGCAGGGCCAGGGGACACGATGCTGCGCCTGCCCCAAAACTGACAAGGAGCTCAAGAAGGAGAAAGAGGACTCAGAGTACCGCAAAACCTTTGAGAATTACCTCCACAATGAAGTCTTTGAGATAAAGTAAGATGCTGACAACAGTGTTGTCTTTTTTTAGAATTGAATGTAAGAAAGCTGTCGTGGTCACGCTTCATGATGTCTAACTCAATCCAGTTCAACATTGCTTTCAGTCAAGCTTTACACACAACAAATTAAAGGCATTGGTGGTAATAATAATAATAATAAT
>JBBPCS010000393.1:3892391-3908538 GCA_037974645.1 Hollardia meadi
CCAGTTCAACATTGCTTTCAGTCAAGCTTTACACACAACAAATTAAAGGCATTGGTGGTAATAATAATAATAATAATAATAATAATAATTTAAATTAAGTACAGTATATAACCAATTTAGGCCATTTCTCCTGGAAGACATTCATAGTGTTGCACTATTATACACACTAAAAATGACAGAAATAGTTATGTAACAAATGAAATGAAGCGAGTTAGGGAGAGAAGTTCAAACGCTGGCTTTTCTGTCATGCTGCACAGCTGGCCAATCATCTCGTGAAGTGGGTGTGAATGTTGGATAATTCTGTGTTTTCATCTTTTTCAATTTTTTTAAATTTTGCTTCTGTCCTGTAAAAATCTAACACTCTTTTTCAAATTTGATGGATTTTATGCGTCATGTGAATCACTTTAACCTTGCCTCTCCTTGTCTAGACGCTCGAGACAGCGACGCTCTGTGATGGGTATCGCCAACCAAACACACCCCTTCCTCACCACCGCCCCGAGCCCACCGCATGGCACAGGCATCCCTGAGGACGAGGATGAGGAGACCTTTGAAAGCACAAAGACTGTGGTCACGGTCCACGCCAAAGAGTCCACTGTCATCTCCAACCTGCGCCACTTCACTAGCTACCAGATTGAGATCCACGCCTGCAACCACCCCACCGACCCCACCCGCTGCAGCATGGCAGCATATGTCAGCGCCCGCACAATGCCTGAAGGTGAAAACACCGATGGTGCTTCTTTTTTTACTGTTACTAAGGAGGGGGAAGGCAGTGGGTCTGTGTAATAAAATCACATCGTCATTTGGAGGGTCATAAGCTGCCTCACCTGGAGATGATGTTGATCTTAAAATGTATGGCTTCTTATCCCCTTTCTCCAAGATTTTTCCACATGTGGTCACAGTCCTGGCTATGAAAGAAAAAACATAGTGGTAATCTTTACTGAGGTGTTTTCGTACTGTGCGTTGCAATTCCAGAAACTTTTTGTTGAAAAACCCAATGAAATGGGCAGTTTCATGGCAGTTTTATGGAAAACAGTACATCTTCAGCGATCATGCCATGTTGCACTAATACAGCTATTTTTGGGGGGGAAATTACAAAGGTATCATTTTTATATCTAAATATACTCAAGAATTCGCATAAATAGAAACTTCAAATTAAAATGCATCATTTCAATGAGCAGTTGGGTATCATCAGGTAGAGACAAATGTGTTTTGTCACTGTTGGCGAGTTATGTTCCCTCAGATGCAGTGACACAAACATAATTGGTTTTGGAAATGAAAAGATGATGTTTGGATTCATAATGGCAGGCAGTGATGCTGAGCTGAAAGCACACTATGTTGAATGTGGTGAAAACCTGTCACAGCTATATTTTCTCCTTTTTGTCATGTTTTTTCTCATTTATTTGGCTCTGTTTGAGAACCCCTGCACTAGTAGACGTAACCAAAAAGTCCAACAGACATGACAAATCTTTGATCAATCGCTTTCAAATTAAACAGACTTTCTTTCAAATTAAACAGACTTTCTTGCCATAATTGATGGTCCATTGGTGTACACTTGAAAAGGTTTTTAAAGAGTAATCCAACAATTGAGGGTTATACTATTTATACTAACACTGTCAGGCTCACAAGGGCCAGTTTAAAAAAAGGGATTAAAATTGACCAGCGACAATTCTGTAGGAGATTCATGTGTCTTATGTTAGTAGCGTCTAATGTAGCCTTGAGCAGAGATCAGAAGTAAGCTTCAGAGATTCTGTAAGTTAATTTCGTTCTAGTTCCTCACAGATTCTTTTCATTTTCAAACTTTTTACACGTCTTTAGTCCCAGTTGTATCAGACTCTGCCCAGACTTTATTCAACATATGTCACATAGACAGAAATACTCTCCAAGAAAAGTGCTAAAATTGATCCCTCACTGTCATCCTTACTGTAAATGTCTTGATGTCCCATCCCGACATCCTGTTTGAGCAAGAATCACATCAAATTATGCAGAGTTGTTCAGGCTGTTCATACCTGCTATTAACATCAGTCCTGAGTGATCCGATCACAAGTGGACAGCTCTGAGTCTGTCAGTTTACACATTAACATGCGTCTCCACATCAAGTGGAGTCTCGAGTGACCACTTGTGATCGGATCTCACTTTCCCGCTCTACCTACAACACTGGGACAAATGGACAGGATGTTTTTACACATAGAAAGAAATAACTTAATGTATAACATTTGCCAAATTTACAAGAAGGCCCCCAAAAAATAAATTATCATAGACAGGTTTCATAAAGTCTGTAATGTTCTTCCTAATGAAACAACTCACACAATTGAGCAAATAATTTTTTAAGGGAATCTGGGGATTTTCCCCACGGGCGACAAAGAAGCAGCCTACATTGCTTACTGTTTACTGTATTTGTAAAAATTTGACATGTCCACCTTTGTATGTGGTCTTTGCAATTGGATCTCAAGTGCACCCTCAATGTATCTTGGGTGCTTTCACACCTGAACTTTGAGCTGTCCACTTGTGTTCGGATCACTCGGGATGGATGTTGATGTGCTTCTTGTTCTAACAGGATGTTAGGATGGGACGTCAAGCCAATAATACAGTTTCATTGGACATTTGATAATAATGTCTGTATGTAGGAGAGTATAAAAACCGACAGGAGACCCCCTGCATCTCATCTTGTATTTACTCCAAACAAACCTGAGTTTTAATAGAAATGTCATTTATGAAACTGTGTGACTTTGTTTTCCACAGACAAAGCTGATGACATCGGGGGTCCCATCAGTTACGAGGTGACAGAAAATACAGTGCACATCCAATGGCAGGAACCGGTATCCCCTAATGGCATGATCATCCTGTATGAGGTCAACTACAAGAAGCTGGGGGACACAGAGGTGAAGAAACACGACGATCTGCACACACATCTGTCATGCCTTTATTGCTTTAGTGTTTGTAGTGATGTGAGTCGTTGGGTTACTGAGTATATGAGTTCACTGTAAGTTCACAACACACAAATCTATACACTCATGTTTCTTTTATTATTTATTTGTTGGTTTATTGGCAGATGCGCCAGAGTAAGCCAAGAGGCTATTTTTCATCAGTAGTCCATGGACAGATGATACACAGTCACGCTAAAAACACAATATAATAAAAGAATATATTGAAATTACAAAGTTACTGATATCATTTATAAGCATGCAGCAATGATGATTAACAAGAAAAAACCGAAAAGGGACTATGACAAAAACATCATTCAGGACACCATTATACTACATTGTCAGATACTATATAAAACAAACAACACAGAGGCTCATAGCACAAGATATGCACAATTAGGATATAGGTTTTAATAGAAATATGAATTAATAAGACAACATTATGCTGCATTTTTAGGCATAAGCATAGACATAAAAAGCATGCACAGCATATTAAATACAAGTCAAGTACATACATACAGTACATACAGCGCACAAATTGTGATGATCAGTGCATCGCTTTGTTGAAGTTGTGTTGTCGGCTTTGTGTGTTTTTCCACCTGATCGTAGAGATAGATAAATGAATGTCCTAGCGAAATCGTGCTTTCCTTTTTTGCACACATTTTTCCACAACTATATAAAGGTTTATAAGTGGTTTGATGTCAACAGGTTTCAAAAGTGAGCTTCTATATACTAAGACAGCTGTGACTGCACCTGCTCTACCTGCCGCCCTCTTGAAACTCAGAAAGCACTTTTTAGATTCTCCTTTCTAATTAAACATAATGGCTACTGATGAAAGACAATTTTAATGAGAATTAAATTAAATGTATCCATCTTAAAACTAGTCATGCAGCACAGACAAGAGAGCAATACTTATTATTTAATTTGTATTTTTAACTTGGGCCTTGTGGTTGAGCTAATGTCACTTGGTTGATGAACTTAATAGAAAAGTTATTTTAGCAGTACACCATGTTTTACATGCTGTGGTGACAGTTCTGCAAAATATCTGGCTGCTATTGGCTGTGGAAAACAATAAGAGCTCATATGTTGCCACATTGAAAACATTAAAGACAGTTTTAACAGGGGCAGATGAAAGAGTGTATCCTATACAATGAGTCAAAACGTTATTTCAAACTTGGAAACTTGCCTGAACCTCAGTGTTGTTCTGCAGGAGCTGCATTACTGTGTGTCCAGGAACATGTACAAAATGAGCCGTGGCTGCAAGCTGAAAGTGATGCATCCTGGGAACTACACGATGAGGATTCGGGCCACCTCGCTGGCTGGGAATGGATCCTGGACCGAGTCCACGTACTTCTACGTCCAGGACTCAAGTAAGTCTCTACCTGCCATGAATGTCTAGAATCAGTAGTTTGGATTTGGGACACGTTGTAGGAGGAAACTGATTTGATAATTTTCATACTCTAAAATAATGTTTATAAATTGCAAAAAGTTCCTCAACAGTAGTCACCTGTCAACAATGCATCGATGACTGCACACTTGAAGTAGTTGTAAATCTGCTATTATTTAACCTTTATTTAACCAGTTGCAGTCAAAACCTTTTAATCCTGCCAAGAAATTGATGTAAATATTCAGGAGCCTCGTATGACTCATCAACAACACCAAAAGATGGTACTGGAAGCAGATGATGTTCACAGAGCAGTATATTGACCCTAAGTTCAATGAGTAGGTATCATAAGGGCTTGTTTTTGTTCTTCACCTGAAATGTGACTAACTGTCTGGGTGGATGTGTTGAACAGGCGATCCCCTCTACATAGTAAAGATCATCATTGGACCAATCATCTGCTTTGTCCTGCTGCTGTTTGTGGCCCTGGCAGGATTCATTATGTTCAAGAAGAAGTATGCAATTATCACACTCATTTTCTTAGCATTTCATATTGTGTTAGTGGTGATATTAAATGCTTATTTCTTTTTCCTTTCAGTCAAACTCAAGGGCCTAGCGGTCCAATCTACGCCTCTTCAAACCCAGAGTATCTGAGTGCTAATGACGGTGAGCAAACAGTTTAAACCATTTGATTAATGATAAAGCTGAGGTTTTTAACCTTAAGCTGGATTTATGTTATTGATTTAAGGGATTATCGTGCTTTACTCAAAAATGCAACTCCACGTCAGAGCTACAGCGTCTAAGGAGGTACTACAAGGACTGTGATTGGTCAGTTAGGGCCGATTGTGTTTTCTTCATGTTTCTGATGCTGGTAGAGATTTCTCACAGTGAAAAATTCAGCAAGTTTATTAAAAGCCCATTTATCTGCTTCTTTTTAGTAACATTAACCTAGCAAAGACATGTCCATTAACATGGCACGAGGTGACATCAATAGTTAGGAAGCAAATCACAGTTCAGTATGCGGCTTACACAAGTGTAGACACTTGTGTAAGCCGCATACTGAAACCTCAGTGCACATACATTGTAATAACAAAATTGATTTCAACATATTTGGGTGGTATATATAAAACTTGGTCATATACCTTTCTCTATCAGTCATTATAGTTTAATTCTTACAAACAAACAAAATATGATATTCATCTCCCAAATGATGATCTAGTATTGTTCATTCTAAAATGACCAATAGCTTGCCTATATTTTTTATTTCCACGTAACAGATAGCTCTTCTTAAGCTCTTGTTTAAACTCTACATATATATCACATGATATCTTAACTTAAGATTTAAGATTGGAAGTTTCTGTAATACGGCCCCAGGAGATCAACTTTAGAAATTAAAATATTTATAGATTCTGGATTCTAATGAGGGAAAAGCAAAGGAATTGTAAACATATTGTTTGCTTAAATGTGAAGAGACATTTTTAATTCTGTTTCATTTTAGTTCAACCTTTTAAAAAAAACAACAACTAAGAAACCACAATGGCTCTGTGCACAACTGTCATGGTTGCTATATACAAAGAGTTCAAAGATTTATTAATTGTGTTAAATCACACAAAACTAGATTTTAACAACAAGTTCCATGTTATCACTCTTAACTGTCTGATTTTAATGTATTTACATACACTTAGGGAATCTGATTATTCACAGATTTCAGCAGAAACCTGACTTCTGAAACATTTTAAGCGAAATGTAGTTTCCTATAACAGGTCAAGGGATTCAGAGAAATCCTGTTTAGACAGATAGATTTCTTTTAAGAGAAACATTTAATTTGTGCACGTATACATGATAAAATGTGATTGGATTTCTTTTAAGAGAAACATTTAATTTGTGCACGTAAACATGATAAAATGTGATTGGAGTTCCATAAATATAAACATTTGGCACAGAAAGGAAAGATTTAGCTCTACTCTGAGCTTGCTGACTCATTTAGTTAATTTGCTCCAAAGCAAAGTAGAGCTGCCACGATTAGTCGATTAATCGATTAGTCAATAGGAAGAAAATTAGTTGCCAACTAGTTTGATAATCGATGAGGTGTTTCAGTTATTTTACAAGAAATTTTTTTTTGCTGGTTCCACCTTCTTGCATGTAAGGTTTTGCTGCCTTGCTTTGTTATTTCTGATTGGTTGGACAAACAAAGTAATTTGAAGATGTCAATTCGGGCTCTCGGAAATTGGAATGAGAATTTTTTTTTTATTTTTTTATTTATTTTTTTTAAACTTTTTTTTAAACATTTTATAGACTAAACGATTACTCAAGAGCACAATCGTCAGATTAATTGATAATAAAAATAATCGTTAGTGGCAGCACTAAAGCAAAGAAACATGCCCAAAATCTCATTAAACTGCAGCATGTTAAAACACTAACCAGGTTTCTTTTAGAATTTAACATTTAATTCACGTAAAATAACATTAGTCTTTGAAAGATACAAGGGAAAAAGGGAGAAATCTGACTAGTGATTAACTGCATGATCAGATTATCCAATTTCTTCCCCTGCTTTCTTGTGAGAAAGTGAACTCTGTTATCATAAAGCTGCATGTACAGTATAATACATTCCTGGAAATGTGCCTGCAGTGTATGAGGAGGACGAGTGGGAGGTGGCTAGAGACAAGATCACCATTCTGAGGGAACTGGGTCAGGGCACCTTCGGCATGGTCTACGAGGGCATCGCAAAGGACATCATCAAGGGCGAAGGAGACACGCATGTAGCAGTTAAGACGGTGAACGAGTCGGCCAACCTGAGACAGAGAATTGAATTCCTGAACGAGGCCTCCGTCATGAAGGCCTTCAGCTGCCACCATGTGGTAAGGAGAGACCACATCTTTTAAAATAGAAGTGTAAAAGTCCTACGTAGGGTGCGAATCAATGAACCCCACTTTATATTTTGACTGCCAACAGTTACAGTACTGATCTAGAATAGTAAGCACTAAACGTCCCATCATGTACAAATACCAGACCTCTCCTACATTTAGCTGAGTGAAGAGCACCAGTGTCACCTGGCTGTTACCAGACCAGTTGTCATAATGTAATCAAACACCAGGCTTCATGGAAGTGAAAACCCCTTGTCCTTGTCTCCCAGGTGCGTCTGCTGGGCGTGGTGTCAAAAGGCCAGCCCACCCTGGTGGTGATGGAGCTCATGACCCACGGAGACCTTAAGAGCTACCTGCGCTCTCTGCGTCCTGACGCTGAGGTACGAGACACTGACCCCCGAACCACAAACCAGATATCAAATGTTTGAATGAAGTTTGTCTGTTTTAGGTTGGATTGAGCTTTTAGTTTGGTAAACCTGCAACCACTTTTGCATTTTATGTAGATAAATGGTACAGTAATCCTTTGTTGTAAATTTCTGATGGTTTATTTTTTTTATCTCTGCATGGGAGCTTATTTTTACAATAAAGGGCAAAACAACACAAAGTGTTTTACTCTATTGATTTTTACTCATCCCAAGATCCAACATAAGGATCTACTTTGGCACAATGTGATGTCTGATCTTGAAAGGTGTTATGTGAATACATTTAGTTAACATGTAAAAACACAGTGGTTCCCCAACTTCTTTCTGGGCTGAACACTCAGCACGGATGCTCAAATACAGAACAATTCAATTCCATCAATGTTTAAATTAACTGGCAGTTAACACATTAAGTAGAGTGACTTTTCTGAAACAATTCACTCCATCCACTGTTTTCTGGATAATCTGGACTAAATTACATCTATCAAATGTAATTGAATTTAATGAGGAGCTCTGTGGCCTAATATGGATCTATTTATGTGTTTAAACTAATATAACTTTTCAATTACCATTGCACTGTTGTAATTGTAGTGTGTCATCATCTGCGTTGTGTAAATATACAGATGGCACTTGGTTTAGAAGTGGAGGATGGATGTTGACAGAGGACTTGAGCAGTGTGCACTAAAGTCAGCTGAAAACAGGCTTGTTTGGAGATAAACACCAGGCCTGAGAAAACTGTTGCTACCAAGCCGTTCAAGTGAAGACTGATCATGAACTTTTGGTTTTAATGAACCTGATTATTTTTCTTTATTGGGTATCAAAATCCAGACTAAATCGTGAGTTACTGAAAAAATGTGTGAATATATGTGTTAGCAGATCAGAAATTGAGAATCTGTATCTTGTATCTTGTATGCCACAGAACAACCCCGGGCTTCCACCGCCCACTCTGAAGGAGATGATCCAAATGGCTGCTGAGATCGCAGACGGCATGGCTTACCTGAATGCCAAGAAGTTTGTCCACAGAGATCTGGCAGCCAGAAACTGCATGGTAGCTGAGGATCTGACCGTCAAAATAGGAGGTAAGCTTTAGTACAACAGGCACAAAAAAAAGCATTTAATTTGGTTACGGGTGGTATGCAACAACAGTTATTTGCCACCCTGGCAACCTTTTGTGTGTGTGTGTTTGTGTTTTGTTTATGTCGTAGGTGTATCAGGGTCGGGGGCCTGTGTGCTGATGTCTGTTGTTTGGGTTTTTGTTTATTGTTTAAAAAGTCGTAGATAAAACCAAAAAATAGATTTAAAAAAGTCATTATATGCAATATTAGAAGTTTTCTGACTTTAACTACTGTAGTATTAAAAACCATGCTGTTACCGGGTGTTATCTTGTCCTGTGGTCAATGCCAGGTGTAAGATGGAAGAGCAAACCATTCTTGACTGCGTTGTCAGAAAAACACTCATGTATTTTTTAATGAAATAGTGCTTTACATAACAAATTAGATTAATTTATTCAGCATCTTAAGCATAAAACACTTTGTCGTGGAGTTCTTCACGATGTTAAAAGGGCATTCCAACATAGAGAGATATTTCAAAATCAGACACTGAAAAGCAGTAGGGAATAAATGGGTCTTTAATGAAATATTAGAATATATTAAGCCTCTTACGAATAACACTTTGTAACAAATAACATCAGTGTCGGTTTGACTGCAACTGATGAAAATGATCTTTTCTTGCCAGACTTTGGTATGACAAGAGACATCTACGAGACCGACTACTACAGGAAGGGCGGGAAGGGCCTGCTGCCCGTCAGGTGGATGGCACCCGAGTCACTGAAGGACGGAGTCTTCACTGCACATTCAGACTGCTGGTCAGTGACACCTCTAATTTGGGTTTGTGTGTATGTAGGCTCATCAATTCCTGTTGAGTCCATTATTAGATCAACACGGGTCATAAACACCAGACCAGAACAACAAACAGTAAACACGTTACAAATATTAAAATATGAAATCAGAACCTGTGTGTGTCCTGATCTCATAGCTAATCTGTTTTCCTCCGAAGTTGTTTACAAGCCGCACCTCTGCCCTCGATCTACCTGTTCACTGCTTCAAGTGTTTACAGACAGATTTACTCTTTCAGGTGTCTAATTGACCTGTCCTCATTCTCCCTGTGTCATTGTTGTTGTCTCTCATCCGCCTGTTTGCCAGGTCATTTGGGGTTGTGCTGTGGGAGATAAGCACGCTGGCCGAGCAGCCGTACCAGGGCCTGTCCAACGAGCAGGTCCTCAAGTTTGTCATGGACGGTGGCTACCTGGACCGGCCGGACAACTGCGCAGACAGACTGTAAGTACCACATTAGGGCCAAGGTTAGATATGAACTGAGAAATACAAGAGTTGTATTGTAATAATTCAGCTATTTCAGACTACGTGAGGCAAGACACTTTATTTACATAGCTCAAAGTCACAAATTTTCCCTCAGAGAGTTATATAGATCTATCAACTAGTCCATGGACAGAAAATTAATCTGCAACTATTTTTCCGAATTTATTAATCATTCAAGACATATTTTTAAGCAAAGCGCCGTAAATTCTCTAGTTACAGCTTCTCGTATGTGACTATTTGATGCTTCTCAATGTTTTATGCCATATAATATACAAAAATATGAGATCAGAACAAAGCAAGAGAAGGATACTCAGGAAAGACAACAGAAGTCAAACACTAAAATGCAAGACAAAAAGTATTAACACAAGCAATTAAAGGACAGCAGCAAATACAAGACTAAAGGCAGGAAAAGACAATTGATAAGAAGAATAAGAGCAATAAAAATAATAAGAATTAAAAATTTAAAGAGACGAACAATAAAATTATTTAAAAAATTAAGAAAATAAATAAATAAATAAAGATAAAAGGAATAAATAATAATATATCAGTGTAAACTAGTTATCTTTGGGTCTTGGACTGTTGGTCAGATAGAGGCCATACATACTGTACAGATTGGACTGTAGTATCAATATGTAGAAACAGGATGGCAATATCAGGTTGAAGTACAAATATATTGTATAATATTAAGTAAATATTAAGTGTATTTAGGGATGAGGCTGGTGATCTTATGCATTTTCCTCATCAACAAATCCCATGAAAAAAAAAAAGCTACTATGCGTTAGTCCGTCTCTTAATATTTAAACCTGTCTGTGGCACCAAAATATGTCAATCTTTAAAAAATGGTCCGATTTACTTCAAATAAACTACAGTGTCCAGGTTCATCATAATGAAGAAACATGTCACTCAGTGAGGCTCATTGATGAGTTTTTAATCATTTTTGGATAACATTGGAACTCTGTGCTACTGAGGAATAAGCTACATCATGCTTTGACTACACAGGCACTTGTTAGTAGGATTAATTCACTTTTGATTTTGGTCTTTTTCATGGGGATTTGTTGGCCAAAAGAAAAATGTAGAATATCTTCAGCCTTATCTTATAACCTATAGTTAAGTTGTATTACATTAGGTATTCTTAACTACAATTCACAGACAACTGTGTTGAATTAAAAAGTACATAATGGGGAAAAAAAGAAATAAATGTTGAACAAACTACAATACAGACATCAGTATCATTTAACCGTGATCTCATCTCTTTTTGTCCTCACTCAGACACAACCTGATGCAGATGTGTTGGCAGTACAACCCCAAGATGCGTCCCACTTTCCAAGAGATCATCGAGATGCTACGCGAGGACCTGCATCCTACCTTCCAGGAGGTCTCCTTCTTCTACAGTGAGGAAAACAAGCCGCCGGAGAGCGAAGACTTTGACCTGGACATGGAAAACATGGAGAGTATACCGCTGGACCCGTCGTCCTACTCCCAGAGGGAACAGTGTTTGGACAGGGATGAGGCCTCGTCCATGGGCCTGAGGGGCAGTTACGAGGAGCACCACATCCCATTCACACACATGAACGGGGGAAAGACAAACGGACGAATACTGGCTCTGCCGCGGTCCAGCCCCTCCTAACATAACGTCCCCCCCCCCCCTTAACATGTCAATGCTATAGATTTAAATATATTTTTGTTTTGTTTTTTGTCATTTTATATAGATCACACTTGTATCACTCTCATCAGATGCCGATCAGTGCATTTCTCAGGACCCTATTTTTCTCCTCAGATGCCACAAATACACACTACAGCAAGTCCACAGATGGATGCCAGAAGACACTTTTTGTATTTAAGGATGATCCCGTGTCTCTCTTGTTCATGATTGTAGTTTATATACTGTATATATGTTGCCAAGTTTTGCTTGACTTGGTGGATAATGGATTCAACTGTGAAACAAACTCTTGACAAACAAGAAGGCTGCTAAACCCACTGACCTTTCCCATGTCCAGACTGTATCTCTCCCCACTAATTCAACAAAAGGGTTCATCCCTGGGTTGATAAGTTTTGGAAAAAAAAAGAAAAAGTGCCCTTCTATTTTGTCTGTGGCCTACATCAGTCGTCATGGAACTGTTTCTGAATCTTTGTTCGCAAGTGGATGATGAACTGAAAAAGAACGATTTTAGGAACTCTTTGTTGGACGGTCAAAGGTCCATCCTCGAACAAACTCTTATCCACTGGAGAAGCTGGTTGAAGTGGCTTACCTCCTTACACTCTGCAGTATTCCAAAACGGCACACAGGATGAACACATGACTTTTGTCTGGTTATAGTTTTTAAATTTATTTACGTGTCTTTCTTTTCCCTTTTTTCCCCCTTTTTTTGAGTTTTCACATTTACAGCTGAAGGATATTTAAACCGTTTTCAAAAACATGTTGGTGAACGAGTTTCTCAGATTGACCAATAGCTGCTTCTTTGGTATACTTTAGTGGGTATAGAAGATAAAAAATATATAAATATATATATATATATATAAATATATTATTGATGTTTTTGTACATAGCTGATATGTTGTCATTCTTGAGGTTATTTTCTGGTCATAGAAAATGTTTTTACATGTTAGTCTCTTATGTTTATTTTTTTTTCTAATCCAGAAAATCACACTAATTAGCTTTTTTTTGGACTCGTGATCAACCAACAGCACTTGGTCTTTTTGCTACGCGATGCCCCGGAGAAAGAGTGTTTGGCATCTTCACCTTAAGATGTCTGCCCATCATATCAAGATCAAATAAAATAGTGCTGTAAATAGTGCAGCAAGGTGCATAACGAAGAGGGTCTGGCAGTGCTTCTGTTATTTTCCATTCTCTGAATTCATGTTTGTCCAGTCAGTGATGTGTTTCTTCAGTGAGTACTGATATACTGTATGTATGTCACATGTCATATGTCAAGTTGTGGCTTTATCTCATTGAGTATAATATTGAAAACAAGAGTGTTTATCTCCACAGTGCCAGCCAATACGATGTACACAGAAACAACTCAATTTACATACAAGGAAGAGGCTGAGTGAGATGGGATTTTTGAAGTCAATACAGACATTATTTGTGGAAAATCTTTAACAATATATTGGTCGATATCCCTTTTTTTTACACAACTACATAACACCACACAATCAACTAATTCTGGCAATGATCCCTTTGAGCTTAAGTCAATAAAAGCAATTTGGCTTTGTATTATCGGCTCTATTTATCGGCACTGATGGCAGTAAATATCAAACTATTAATTGTAGATTTTTGCTATAGGCAGTAATGACAATACCATTTGCAATTGGTTGCAATGCTGGATGATTGTGCCACAGTTCAGGCTCCAATGTATTAGGAATCCCTGCAGGGGTTCCAGGGGGTCCCCAGCAAAAAGGGTAATAATTTATGTTTTACTAAAATTCTATCCATAAGTAACACATTGACAGAATGTATGATTATTTTTGTTATGGGTTTCATACACTTTCTGCAATAAAACATCTAAAAGCAAAATTCTTATCAGATGGGAGACCCTGGGACAAAATCTTGTTCAATGGTGGTCCCCAGTCTAATATGTGTCAGTTTAGGGGTCCTTCGTGTGAAAAAGTTTGGGGACCACTAGTATTACCACCACACAGTATTATTTAACTCGAGAACTGAAGCTGAACTCCTCAACAAGTGTTCTAGTGCCACCTGCTGGACAATAATGAAATGGAAACTACCGCCTGTGTGATGACATACTGTGCAAAGCCAGGCTTTGTGCTTCTGACTTATACGTCTTATTTCTGCACAATATTAATAATAAACAAATTTTGGTGACAAAGCCGGATGTGAAAAACAAATGAGCTTTCAAGAAAAAATGTTTCAACACAAGGAAAAGCAGTTAGGCAAGGTCATCATGTATGTGTAACACAAACATAAGTGTGACCCTCTTAGTATCTCCCCTATAGCCATAGGAGTTTGTAAGTGGTATTAAAGGGTAGGTACAATACTCAAATACTCATATTTAAATTGAGAGAGTTATTGGTTGTTGTAATAATTCCTCCTGTCCTTACTGGCTGTGAATAGATGTCTTAGCATGACTCCAATGTGATGAAGGACACATTTTTAAACCAGACTACTGAAACCTCATATTTGTCTGAACTTAAAAATGCATTTTTGTGAATGAGGATTGTGGATTTTGTTCCACCATCTCTTACTGTACATGAGAATGCCATTAGGATGGGGTATTTTGGAGTAGGTATGGACTGGAGGAACAATTATAGAGAACAATAACTCAGTGTACACAGGGGCATGTGAGTATTGTTTTAAGACAAAATATTAACCTTTCCTTTAATTGAATAAACACTATCCAAGTATTTAAATATAGAGATCATATTGGTTTCTGGTTAAATTGTTCTGAGTGAGGAGAGGTGTGTGTTTGGAGCATTTGTGACCTCAGGGTTTCTAAAACCCTGCCTATGTTCCAGTCCAAGTAACATCAAGGCATCTCTGCCTCAGCTCCATGCATCTCTGTTTTTTTTTTGTTGTTGTTGTTTTATCATTATTTGTCTCAGGTAGTCCACCTTGGCAGAGCTGCCTTTTAAATTCAACATTCACCAAATCCTGCACCTTTCAATTTGTGAGGATTGACCACCTCTGCTGCAAATATTCTTTCTGTTTGAGATGCTTCACACCACCCGTCTGTATGTCTGGGGATCACTAAATGCAACCTGACTCCACTTGGATGCAACAGAATGGTTTCATGTCTGGTCAACAAGGTCTGTATCACTCATATTAACACAGTCATCTAACAAAAAACAAAGTGAAGGAGGTACAAATCTTAAGGCTTTTGGCTGAAAAAACTCAGTAGCTGCTTTGGAGCTTTTGATTGTATCACACAGTCTTCCCCAGCAGGCGGAGTCACCCAGTTGTGGAATTACAGATGCTAAAAATTCATTTTTTTAGAGCACTTTATGGACTTCCCATCCATGTTGGCATTTGACCAAACACTCTTACAATAAGGTCCATTTAGTATAGTGACTTCCTGAGGGCTGACCACCTCTGCTGCCAATATTCATTCAACACATAATCATTCATCACCTGTTGCTAGAGTCATTATTGTCATACAGGCTATAACTATCTGTAAATAGTAGCTAGGAAACTGACTATTTAACTATACCTAGTAGTTGGTTATAAAAGCATCAGGTAATTACGAGGAATAAAATACTTAGCAAATACAAGCCAGTTCAATTTGCCACAAAAATCCCTGGTGAAAATTAAAGATTCCCTCCACACATGTATTAAGACATATAAGACAAGACAATAGTCTGCTTGGAACAATAATGTGTGTCTGACATGTTTTTGAAACAAAAAAAATTATAATTTTCACATTTAAACCCTTAAAACGGCACCTACTCATTCTACCTCATTAAAATTCCAGAATCTGTGAACATGCAAATTTTGTTCATTTCGAAAGTGTTCCTGCTGAAACAACAGGTGTTTCCTCCTTCACTGTAAAGTCCATTTTCAGTGTATGTGCACTGGAGGCTTCAAGTTTCCACATCACATTGTGTTTGCTGGATATTGGACCAGAATTGGCTTCCAAACTATTTGTGATGTCACAAATCATGCTCGTAGGCCCCGCCACTTAAAATCACATTTTCAATGAGCCAGAGAAAATTGACACTTTCACCAATGAATGTGAAAACAGCTTTATAGTGTCAGACTCTGCACACACATCATTCTACCCAGTGAAGCTCAAACATTCAACTGGAGGAATGAGAAGAAAAACACAGTTTTCACTGGAGGGGGACTTTAAATTAGAAGAAATGCTATCTGACAAATACTGCCTGCGCTCCTACCTGCATTCCCTGTAGTTGCCTACATAAAGAAAAGCTGTTTATTTTTGCCAAAATAAAAATAAAAAGCATCTCCGTTTTCACGCTAACTGGTTTCCGCCGTGCCTAACTAACTGTTTTTTACATGCAAAGTCATTTTAAAAAATCTTGTAATTAATATCAGTTCCAAATAATCACAGCATTACAGCAGAACATTGGTACTGGTAGAGACATGTCATGATTGTCTCACGTTTACGTTCATTGGGCTCACGAGCACAGATGTCTGTTTTGTTAGGTGCGTCGGGATTGGCTCGTTTAGTGAAGCATGTTTTACGTGATTGAAAGGGCTCGTCACGTGGCTTCTTACG
>JBBPCS010000393.1:3911328-3923851 GCA_037974645.1 Hollardia meadi
GTATCAAAGTCAAAATTTGGGTGTCCTGATAACATTACTGTTAAGTATAATGGCGGTCCAGCCATATACTAGGTTTCACCTAGTCTTCTTAATTTTCTCTTTGCACTTACTGGTCTTCATTGCGAAACACCATCCAGGTGATGCTAACACCAATGCAGAGGGCCGACAGCAGCAACATGCGGACCTGTGGCCGCTTGTGCAAGTATGGCAAGTTGTTCTCTGGGACCCTGTGGTTATAAAATGGTACACAAATCAGTAAATATAACAATAATAAAGACATCTATCAACAATAGTTACATGCAACTGTAAAATACACAAATAAATTTATTATAACTAGAAAATAAGCATTGATGGTAACAGTCTGACAGCAGTTTGTTTAGGTATGGTGTTACAGCCTCAGCCTGCATGGGCACCCTACATTACTACACCTTTCCATTGTTTGCACATATTTAAAGCAGAATGTGTGGTCCAGATACATTCATGGTGTGGTCCCTGTCACTACTTGATCTGAGTAGGGCATAATAATCATAGGCAAATGTAATCGTAATCATTATTAAAAGCTAAACTTTACAAATTTACGGTTTTACCACAGTTCTGCATGTGGTTTAAGTGGCGTTCAGTGACTCAGATCAAGGAGTGACGGTGTGAGATTGGTCCTGATGCTGAGACATCATTCATGTCACTCTTGGGCCACAATCCTAGAGACCCTGATTGGAGAGGCACCCAGGCCAGCTCGCCAATCAACAGGAAACGGTTTCATCATATTCGCTGCCAAATTATCAGTAGAGGTGGCTGTGATTTGACGTAAACAGCACTGTATCTGCAGATCTGTCTATATTTGATGAGTAAGATAAGATACTATAGAGATTAGAGTTTTGTTTTAATGTGAAACTGAGGCACTTTCTTAACTACCTGGGGACCAGGTTTAGCTTTCAGTGAACAAATATACAAACACTCAAATCTGATGATGCTCACCTCCTTTTTTCTATTATTTGTAAATCTAAGTTACCTCACTACCTAACTATATTTGACCAAATCTGGTTTTATGTTGCTGGGCAGCTAGAATTATGAAACCATATTGACGTGTCTCACCTGCACTTGCAGAAAGGGAGTCTCCTGACAAAAGGCCACAGACAGCTGTGGAGGCCGACAGAGGAGGCCACACAAAAGATGGCTATGACCCAAATGGCTATCCAAGGAGGAAACAGCAGGCAGGCAGGAGATTAGTGTAGTGCATAATATCACATGATAATATGAGGAAATGCTATTGAGGAAACGCACTTGTTTTTGGTGTTTTGCTCTACGACAATGTTAATCCTTATATCATTCATCCTGTATCATTATAATGTGGGGTAGTATATACAAATAGAAAATGTTAAATTTATTTTCATTTTGTCTTCACCCAGAGCCCCCCACTCATTTGCCAACAAAAGTCAGCCAGATGATGTGAAAACGCATCATCTGGTAGACTTTTGCCTGCTGTAGGACTGACGTACAAACTACCATGGATCTATTAAGGGCTTCCACGGACACAAAGAGTATGGAGGTTGGATTGAGAGAGAGTTACTCCTCCTGTTGTGAAAACAGAGCTTGAAAAAACTCAGATCAAACTGTAAAACAAGGTAGTGCTGATTAATTATGAACCAAGATCCTATTTATTGCCCATTTCTCACCGTTTCCTGTTTCGAAACGGATGAGCAAAAAGCTAAGGACCACTCACTCACAGTACATCATCAACCAGCTGGAGCTTCTATTGGTCCGGTGTGGCGCAGTGCATTCTGGCTGTTGTAGGTTTTCTAACTTTTGAGCAAAGGGAATACCACAGACTGTTTCCTCTGTTTTCTCTGGTCATGTAGCACCAATTTCAAAAATATTTGCATCATTCTACTGCACAGACAGCCCAGTTTTATAAAAAATACCATCTTTCCAGTGGTGAAATACTTCCTTAATGAGCCATGCCAGACCACAATGAATAGGGAGAAAAATTACAGACTGACTTGAGAGGCAAACCATCCCCCACACAGGAATAAACACTGTGCAGACAGGAATGAAACCATTATTCATCTACTGTTTTTTTTAACAAGAGATGTGTGAGTATCTTTGATAAAGAGCAACATTGAGTGTTATATGTGTTCAGGTCAATGATGTGCATTTGTCGTACCCAGGTAGTCATAGAAAAAGTAGAGGAGCACCAGCATGCTGCAGCACATGACCACGAACACGCAGATCATGATGGGGGTGACATCCACTGTCTCCTCGTCCTGCTTCTCTGCACCGTCATCCCGCTTGTGCTTCATGTAGCGTCTGCAGGTGGAGAAACGAAATTTAGAAAGGCATGCTGACCTGAGGACACTTTTTGGATGTTCAGAACTAGTGCTCAGTATCTTTGCCCAATCATCTGCTTGTGCCAGGTTATTAAATAAAGTACTAAGGGCAATGCAGTCAGCCAGCCTCTGGGGTTTTGTCTTTCACTTGTTTCATTAAACAATATTCACTGATGGTTGGTGACTTGCCAAAGCAGCCAGGATGATCACCCCACCATCCACAGTCAATATTTACCCTCATTTGACTGGCTGGTTGGCTGGAACTAGCTTCCTTCCCGAGTTCAAAACACGCAACTCATATTCCAAAATGTTTTCTGCCCATGGCCCTGTGCGTCAGAGACCCCATCTGATTGGGCTCTCAGTCACCTTGGCAACTCCATCAGGAAGGACGGACTTGGATCGACATAAACTGATGAGTCACTCATATGGCTTCAAATAAACAACAGTCCCCTTTGGTGGAGCTGCAGCATTACATTACACAGACTGCTCGGTTTGAAAAGAAGAGACCAATTCACACTCCTAAGAGAAAAGAGTGAGCAGTAAAACTTCTTTGCCAAGAAAGTGGTGGCTAAATTTCCCTGGAGACAACTCCCCTGATAAATTAACTTAAATTTAGCAATTAGGACTAAAAGCATGGTATTAACAGGAAGAAGTAAACTCCTGTACTAATTCAATGCAGTGGAAAGTTGGGTAAACTGTACATTACAAGCTACATCATCATTAATTGTAAAAACTACAATTTTTGTCCCTCAAAGACTTTATCTTCACATAAATGAAATACATTTATACTACTTTCCATGCAATTATGGCCAGTTTGGTTTAAAAACATTACTTTTAACCCAGGAAGAAGGGAATTCTCTTTTCTGAAAATAAAGAGCTTACTCTCCAGTACATCACTGCCCATAATGACTTATTTCTGTACATAACATTAAATACCATGGAGTGATAACCTGAGTAACCTCCATTAAATGTCAGTTTCTGACTCCATCGTGGCCACTTACTTCTTGCTGTCTCTGCTGCCAGCCCAGTAACCTCCAATGGCGACTGTTCCTACTGCCATCAGAAAGATGATCACCATGTTGTAGTCCAACACCGGCTCATTGGGTGCGTACATGGCAACCTGTCTTCCTTTACCAAAGGTCTGCAAGAGTTAGAAACGGCATTAAGTAAGATAAAGGCTAAAGATTTTTCCCATTCAGCAAAGATCCATCTGCTTGTAAACTATCCACAGTAAAATATACAGACATCTGCATCTGCTGTCAGACTGTAAACATTTTAGAGTTAGTTAACTTTGCTGAGTTATCATGAAAAGGAAAAACAGACACAATATGAGCCTACAGGTATCCACAGGTTTGTATGTCTCTGTCAATGATAGTGGCTGGCCTCTCACCTTGCTTATGTCCAGCATATCAGAGTAGCTGAGCAGTGCTACAGGAATGTCAATCTCTTCATACTGAGTCTTGTTTCCTGCTGGTGGGGTCTGCAATTGAATGAAATAGGAATTTCTAATTTCTGAAGTGCTAAAAAATTAAGCAGAATGACAACAAGCAACAGCCTTGAGGTATTTTAAGATGTATTTGTCTTTGTTGGAACACAACAAAATTATGTTTGGTATAGGGCTGGGTATTGGTACTCAGTACCTTTAAGGTATCAACTGAAATAACCCAATACCAAGTAGTATCAACATTTCTCCAGTCAAATGATTCTTGAATTTGATTATTTTTGGATCGAGATCGAGAAAAAAAACGGACTATTTCTATGTTTTTTCTTGCAGCTAATCATTGCAACCATTCTTCGAATAATGCAAAGTGATTGGCCCACTACCACAGCAGCTGCAAACCATACAGACAGTGGTGTGGCAGTTCAGCTGTGGTCTTTTATGCACCTAAACATTTCCTTTCACATGATGGGTATCAAATGAAGTAATTTATTGGAATCCCTATCTCTTAAAGGGTACTGGTTTTGGCATTGGTACTGGTATTGTAATTTCTTAAATGATACCCAGCCCTAGGTTGGTAACTCTCAGACACCAGCAGCTGTAGAAAGTAAGATTAAAACAAGATAATATACAAGATATGTATAATATGATGAGGTGAGCGCCGCCATCTTTATACACATGCATTTATAGTTCGAAGCAGGGTTACCAGTCTGTCCTTGCTGACAATGAGCAGGCCCTTGGCGCCATTAATCTGAGCCAGCCGGACTTTTTCATAGAAAGTGCAGTTGCCTCTCATCACCATGGGGATGCGATTTGGGAAGCCTCCCTCCGGGACCTCAGATGGCGAGCACAGGACCGATGTGGTCAGGTCATAGATCTGAAGACGCGACTTCAAGACAAAAGGTTTACTATGTTAACCAGAGCTGTAGGAAATTCTGTTATGGTTCAGCACTCAGTGTAAATAAAAACTATTTTCTTGCTAATAAAAAAGCATTTGATGTTTACTTCTAAATGGGCTGGAGTTCTTTCTAAAGAAAAAAAAATGCCTCTTGAATCAATGAAATTAAGCTGCATGTGGTCAATACTAATTCAGTCCAGTTGCCATCTGGTCCTTCTTGATAAGTAATGAAATGTATTCATTTTAAGACTGTTTAAGGTTTTTTTCAATGATCCAAAATGAAATCTCATTTATTTGCTTGTGACCTAAAAACTGTAATTGTCCATTTATTTCCTCCAGAGTGAATTCTTGTAACTCAGTAATAACTTCCGATATCAGTCAGGAACATATCCAACATTTGCAGTTGGTTCAGAAAGAAGCTGCCAGAGTCCTAACAGGCACTAAGAGTGGAGATCAGATTTCAGCATCCTGTGAGAGGCTTCCTGAAAAACGTTTTATTGATCACCAACATAAATGCGCATACTCTAGCTTATTCCCACTGTTCTGCGTGACTGTGAAGCATATTCATGAGATAAGTGGCATTATTATTGGTTACATGTTTTGTTGGTCACTCATGACTTACTGCCTTATTGAGGTCCTGAGGTAGACGTGCCCACTGCGAGTTGAAGAATATGCAGTAATCCTTTCCTTTGCTCTTGCCCTTGTCACTGAAATGGGCCATGCCGTACTCTCCCACCACCTGTCAACATGAAAACAATATCTGTATCACTTCACAGATCCATGTAATGTTTCTTACTTTCATTTTTTAGATCATAGACTTGAATATTATTTCCAACTGCATGTGAACTGTTGTTTCTGTTTCACATGTAAGTCCTGTAAGAAGGTAAAAAGTATTAAAAGTATTACTAAAAGTATTGCAGACAAAGCAGTGCACAATAGACCAAATATTATATAATATACACATAAATGCACCTAAATACAACAACAAATTGATGGCTCAAGTAAAATTTAATTGATAGCTTATCACCTCACTCCCCCAATAAGCCCTAACTTGACATTTTTATTCTGGCTTAATTTTTTACACATGGCACATTGTATGTTCACTACGAACCACAAATATTGAGGAACATGCCCAATGATGATATTGTACATATTATCTCTTGAGCCACACAGGCATACACTAAGTCCCACACCTCTGAATTCATCACTACCGACATTAATTTGAGGAGATGCATTTGACAATCATTGTTTTAATGCACAGATTTATCAATATGTTGTAGGCAGAATTTTACACTCTTGCCACACAGGTGGCAACCCAGGTGCAACAGAGGAGGAGAAAACTCTGCTTAAGAGACTCTTTTAAATCAAGGGGAAAGTGATTTGCCTGTGTTTTGTTATTTTTTATATTAGCCACACTGTATAACAGTACATACATTGTAGTTTGAGCTGCTGTTGTAGAATTTAGTCTCCCAAACCTGATATGAATGGGATGGACAAAATATTATACATTATGCGATACAGTACAGTACAACATCACTACTGCAGCCTCCAAAGTTAACAAAGTTGAATCAACACCTCTATAAAACGGTTTAAAAATTTCAATTGAACATTTTAATGGGGAATTAATTCTTACAGGGTTGTTGTATTAGAGTGCATTAGTTTTAACCAGGTGAAAATTAACAAGATAATGGCCGACGGTCTAATATTATTCAAGCCTTGACTAGAGTAATTGTCATCGTAAAGACTTAAAATTATCTGATTTAGAAAGCCGTTTTTTTCTAGACTATTATAACGCTTTGTACCAGAGAATAACTACCTATCAAAGTTAGCTAGTTATACTTAGACTCTGGGGGTAAAAGTACAGGTGGTTACAGTATTTTACGGAGTGACATTATGATCAGCCGCGAAATATTTTACCCTAAGGTCGAAAATTTCAGACGTTACCACAGATAAAACTGTAGCATAATGTGAGTTGTTAGCCAACATTTCCCGTTCCATTGTCTGCTAATCGCCACTAAAATGCAGTCTGACATAAACTTTGTAGTGGTTCCAATGCTCTGGTGAATTAGCAATAATCTTCCTTCGTTAATCTCACATAAAAAATGTGAGTGATGTTTCCAGGGCCCTCGGTGATCTCCGCAAGCTAACAGTCATAGCATCCAAGCTAGTTGATCTGTTAATAATCCCAGAACACGGTTAGAAAAAAACCCGTTTCTGTCAGCCACGTGCCGGTTTGCGAAATAAACGCACAGGGAAACAGTTTTTGAAGAAATGCACTCGGTGTCTCACCTTTTGGATGAGAAAAGCGGCCCAAAACAGTGTTTCGGGGACCCTCATGATGCCTAGCTTGTTGTTGTTTCCCCCATCAACCAACCAACCGCTCGGCTCGAGCCCCTCACACCTCACGAGCCCCCACCAGCTGTTCTAACAAACCACGCCCACTTTGCCCTACGGGATTTTTAATTGGCTGTGATCGTCACGTGACGGTCGACACGTCCCTGATTGATTGAAGTCACAGTCAGTCAAGTAGATAAAATGTAATACATTTTATGAAAGAAGGAAAATTACTCCCAGAGAAAAAGCTTTTTGGGACAATGTTTTTACAGGTACCGATTGGCAGAGGGCGTGGTTATTACCATATAAATTATATATCACCATTAAGATTAAAGAAGTGCACATCAAGATTTTACACAATATATATATCCAACTAATCTATATCTCTCCACTTTTTTAGAAATTAAAGAATGAAAAATGAAAGTAAATGTAAATGTAAATTTTGCAAAGATGAACCAGAATCTTTGACCCATTTATTTTACCACTGTGTCCATTCAATTACTTTTTGGACCCGAGTGAAGGATTATATGTTGTGTAAAACTAATCTTAATGTGAAATCTGACATTTTGGAGATGATAAAAATAACATTGACTTCATTGTAAACGTATTGATTCTGTATGGTAAATTGGTAAATATGGTAAAAAAAAAACATAAATGCTACATAAATACATAAAGAATATATTAAGACTCTACAGTTTATAGACAGTAAAAACTATATATATATATACACAGTACTTTTATTTTCCTTTCCTTTTCCTTTTTCTCCTTTGTCATTGTTTTAATTATAATTTTACTTCAACATAATGTATGTATCTCATACTGTTTTATCTTTTCTAATTCATATTTATTTATTCATATGACTGTTTATTTAAATGCGCTGTCCCTTTATCTTTGGGAAAAAAGAAAAAAAAAGTCAAGCAGATAATAGAAAATTTTTGATTTTAATGGCTGAAAACGTTACAACAGAAGTAAGATATATATAAATCTACGATTACTAAACATTTAGTCTAGTTTAACCGGGGCTTGACAGTTTATATTGAAATAATACAGGGTTGAGCGTTTAGACAGAGAGAGGACAGTTCATTGTGTAAAACATAAGTTCTTCAAGAGTACAAGTCATCTGTTATATTAACAAGGCTGGTAAGAAGCCAGCTATGCTTTCTACCCCTAACCATGTATATTGATTGTACTATAGTTTAGTGGAGCCTCCAGTATAACTGCTCATCAACATCTCCTCCTGTGCTCATTATATATTCTTACTAAACGATTTTAATAGGCATCTTAATTAAGTAGTTAATTAAGTACTTATTGATTATTAAAGTTTACTTATTGATTTTGGTGTAAAAGAAATTAATGTTTAAAATTATTCAAACAGATAATAGAAGTATTACTCTTATTTGTTTGACAGTACACTTGTTTGAGAGTTGAACTGGCAAAAATTATTAAATGGTTAAATTCATATGATAGTTAAATGGTAATAAATATAATATTATATAATATTATATTATATTATGATAACTTTCCTTTAGGATTATCCAGTTGTTCATCCAAGTTTAGGTTGAATCCTAAATGTTTACTAGTCTATGTTTTAAACATCACTGGGATCATTTTGTACGATAACAACACTTACTGTAAGTCCAAATAGAAAAATAGGTGCATATTAACATTATTGATTGTTTTATTATTACTTATTTAGTTATTCGTGAGTATCCACTTCAAATGTGGTACCCAGTGTTACTTGAGTGACCTCAGTCCCACTTTAATATTTGCGTGCTCGATCTTGTTAATCACTGACGTACTTGAGCAGGTTGATTCACTCACCATGATGTCATTCCATATGTTCTTCCCTCTGCCAGATACCTGAATATAGTGACACATCACCGGAACTTAAGCGAATTCGGCCTTCAGAATAAAAGATTAAATGTTGCTGTGCGTTTGTACTCTGAAGTCCTGCGGTGATTCTGCGTGCAGTACTGCCACCTAGCGGTGATGGGCTTATTGTAATAAATCAAAGGAAAAGGAAGAGATGGGCTAAAAAAAATATGCTATATGGTATATTATATGGTCAGATAACACATATTACAAAGAGGAAGAGTAAGGAAGGCTTGGATGCATGTCTACTTGTGGTAGACTATACTGTATATAAAGATATTTTATATGTATTTTGTACAGTTGCAAATGCAAATAAACATGGCACATAACATGTACAATACCCAACACTTATCCGTATCCAGGATTTCGAAATAACGAGTCCCAATATGTGAATCATGACTTCAAAATCCTCATTTCGGAGTCATTCTCTTATGTGTCCTCCCATTTCTACCACAATTAGAGTGGAGAGGGAAATAAAAGTGGACAGAGTCCCCCCGGTGAGTATGCTATATGCTAAAGCTAGGCAGAACTAGCGAACCACTAGGGCTATTAGCAAGTTTATGTTGGCTACTGAAATGTTTACAAGTGAGAACGTTGATGGGGAAGGAAGTCTGCTACAACCAATATAGCCTATATGTTATCCTGTTATTTCAGTTGAGGAAGTGAAACCCACAAAGTTTGTTTTGAGGACATAGTAGTACAGTCTGCAGAACCACCTGCTGAGTGGAAGAGAATTATAATCTTAATTTCATTTATTCTATGTATATATCTATTCAGTTTTTCTATTCTAAATGTCCACCTGGAGCAGGATGGGAAATAATCTCAAAAGTGTGAATGGCACCTCTTCCTTCTCCTTCATTAAAAATTCCAGAATATATGAATGTTCAAATATTTTTCATTTCACAAGTTTAACTATTGGACACAAGATGTCTCCTCCTTCACTATAAAGTCCATTCTCAGTGTATGTGCACTGGAGGCTTCAGGTTTCCACATCACACTTGTGTACACTGAATATTGGACTAGGATTGGGTTCCAAACTATTTGTGATGTTACAAATTATTAGGCCCCGCCTCTTCAAATCAAATTTTCAATGAGCACAGAGAAAATTTATACTTTCAGCAATGAATGTGAAAACAGCCTTATAGTGTCAGACTCTGCACACACATCATTCTACACAGTCAAGCTCAAACATTCCACTGGAGGAACAAGAAGAAAAACACATTTTAACTGGAGGGAGAGTTCAAGTGAAAATATAAAGTAAATATGGCAGAGACCAGGTAGCTATTTAGAAACTAGACAGAGTTCACCTTCAACTATTGAGGTGACTAATCAGAGACTCAATACAGAAACAAAATATTCGATTTGATCATAAACCTGAAATCAGTCCAGTGTTCTTTTTATTAAGTTTACTTTAGAATTATTACAAGTGGACAGAACTGCATTTATTCACCACTGCAGGAGTAACTAGTACCAATGCTTTACAAAAGGATGTATAGGCATACATCAAAAAATGTGTGTTCCACACCGTATACTATAAATAACATGATATCAATTGGCCCTAAATATATGTCATAGCCAATCTGAAAACTCAATAGAAATTGCGTTTTAATATTAACCATGGTGTTCATGTAACCACCTCGTTAGTGGGCTTTTATTTTGAACGAGAAAACCGGATGTTCTGTATTTCACTGTGGCTAGCTTGACACTGTTCAGTCATGGAAAGGGAATTCACACACAACTACTCTGGAGGGCAATGCAACGCTCGTAGCCAACAGTACTGTAAGTATACGTTATAGCAGTGCCGTTATACCTTTTTGGTTAAATATATTCTTTCTGCCAGTCTTTCAGTGTAAGTAATTGTTTGTTTTCCTGTTGTGTCTTCCTCAATGCGGTAACCCTTGTCGCTTACAGCGAAAGCCGGTGTTTACACTGTAACCTTAAGTTAACGTTAGCTGTAAACCAGCTAAGCTAACTGCCTTCCGTCGCTGGCATTCCCTTTGTTTCTTCCTTTAAACAATTTTTGAATAACTGTTTCGTCTTGAAGAAGTTAATAGGTTGTATCAGCGGCACGAGTTTCCTTTTTATTTTCTGCTATAAGCTCGACCTTTATTTTAAATGAATGATATTTCATGGGGAAAAATGTCTCTGCTGCCTGCTTGTTAACGACGACAGATTCGCTATTCAACCTCTTTTACAGCGCGCACTACATTTGTTATAAGCTACAATCAGAAGTTTTGTTTAAACCATGGTTTTATAGACCAGTCCAATTCAAAATGCCTTAAGTAAGAAAAAATATTTGCTACTCTGGCTAAATCCCAGTCCCTTTAATTGAGACAGATATCTGGTCCAGGGCAGGAGATGATGTAAGTAGGACTGGTATGCAGAGGTCTGACATCAGCCAGAAAGTCTCTGAAAACTAAAGCCGTGTTGACTCGGGCCAAATAAGGAGGAAAGTAGCCCAGGTGCATATATTATATGTCTTGTAACTAAGACTTTAATCACAGTTAAGATCGGCTAACATGGTTTTGTTTAGGTCACTGTGTTGTCTGTCATGTCCACACCAATCACTGCCAGTATTTAATGTGTTTATATATTTCTTTTTTCTATTTCGCTGCAGGGACTCTTAAGGCATTGTTCCCATCATCAAAGTCAGCACACCATGGCTGGCTTCAGGCAAGAAGATGTTGAGTTGTATTATGAGATGGGAGAGGAGCTGGGCAGGTAATACTGTCTTTTCTTCTCTGACAGATCACATTATATCTGAAAGCATCCGTCTTGATACCATGACTGTGGTCAGTGTTACAAAAGACTCGGTTCACACTGGACTGTAACATACCACGTGTCCCGGGTTGAGGAAATCTCTAAATACAAGTGTGAATGATTGGTGTGAAGACTCCCAAAACACACTTATGGTGCTCTAGGTTCTATTAATTTATGTCACGTCTGAAGGCCATCAGAGATTCATATGTAGTGTAAACAAATGCCTACCTGATTTCTTTAAAAAGCTGTTTCTGGAAAAAGAAAAGTGTTGCACAGTACGAAACCGTAAGCGCTTTATATTCCCTTTTAAATACTGTCTGTTGTGCGTTTTTAATGTGTTTTTACGTGCCTTTTTAATACATGTCTACATGTTCTTATGTCTGATCTGGGGCACAGTATTTCGCCTCCATGTATGCTAAACGTGTATTTTGAAGTGACAATAAACTGATTCTGATTCTGTGTAGTTGCAGTATGTGTACAGCATGACAGTTAATTTTCATGTGTGAAACCACTCAGATGAAGTTTTAATGCCAGGTACCAGATAGCTGCAGCAGTTCTCTTTCAAGCAGGTCGGCTGAGCACAAATGTATGTTTTTCTGATGACCAGTGATTGTAGTTTCTCACAAATGAAAGCACGTGTGAGCATGAAGCGTAATCAAATCACAAACTGGAGATGTGTTTTAAGATACAGATGTGATCACATTTGAATAGTTCAAACTCAACTTTGTTTACATCAGCTATTTTTTTTTTCTGCAGTAATGCAGCAAAAGTATGACATCACTGCCTTTCAAGGTGCCTTTCCACCTCTGCTGTGGTGTGGAGTCTCTGGTGTGTGTGTGTGTGTGTGTGTGTGTGTGTGTGTGTGTGTGTGTGTGTGTGTGTGTGTGTGTGTGTGTG